>BQKZ01009042.1:29487-39687 GCA_036244855.1 Temnopleurus reevesii
GTGAACAAAAACGTAAAAAACAACATGTGGGGATAGCTCGAAAACTTGACCTGATGGGACAAAACCGATGTGATTTTTGGATTCAGCGCATCAGATTCACCCTAAATCAGCTACCAAATCGCAGACAATTTTCAAAAAGTAAAATTTTGTTGACCAGTGTTATTGACAAATTCAAATAACACGAGTTTCCGGAAAAAGAATCAGGTAGATTCAATTTGTCAAAATGCTCATATCAAATGCTACCACGATATTTTTCATAAGATGTGCTGCCGGCTTTATAGGTTACGCGTTAATGTGGGTAGTTTTTATTGAGTTTGTGTCAATTTCGAATGGTTTTATTTTTTTTATCCATTTGTTGACAGTTTTACGCATTTATTACTTGATGTTTTATTTTTCAAATCATTGTATGATATATCGGTTTCAAAGTATATTGTTGTATAGTTGCGACGCAGGTATTACAAACCATAAAACAATTTTTTTATTGTCGTGTTTCCCACTTTCCGAATGTCATATTCCATGATTTGGAATGTCATGTCATGAAATATGAAATATTCCACTGATATAAAAGATCAGTGATATGTATTCATTGGAAATGTATTCAGGTTTTTTTTTCTATATCTGAAATTATAGAGTTTTCTTTTCAATTATTTTCACATATTTGTGTGTATATATATCAAATTAAATCGAACTGAATAAATTCGAAGATGATCAATACAAATTTGTTGCATTTTTATCCTTTTTTGACGATTATCGTGCATTCTGTATGGTCTATAACACTTCTAGGCCCCGTATCACAAAGGTTTGCGATTAATCGCTAGTTGATTTTACGATCAATTGCAAACTTTAGTACATGATTTTCCATAGACTTGTGATTGATATCAATCGCTATCAGATTAGCAATTAATCGCAAACCTTTATGTTACGGGGCCTTGGAGCTCATTAATCCTTTCTGTTTTCTGTAATCAGTTCAAACACAACAAGAAAATAACTGTCACTTTGAAAGTACAAAGCTTTTTTTTCAATGGCTGAGTGTCTAATAACACATTTTTAGCTTGGTTACATGTGAAATCCCTCATGCATGAACAATACAAGTTACGGACGGCTCAGAGCACCTAAAGAGTCAACAAAGTTTTGTCTAGTGTTAATGATATTGATCTAAAACATGACAATTTATTTATTTAAAAAAAGTTCTGAATCAGTTGGCGTATATTTCATGTTGTTACTCCACATTATCCGTTAGTTGGATTATAACACATTACATAGCTGTTCCATTCAGAAACCCCCATTCATCACAGTTCTTCCTGTATTTCTGCGTGTATATGTCTATAAACGCAAAACACTCCAGACGTCTTCTTCCTGACGTCATAGAGAGCACCCAATTAAATTTAGGAATGGCATCTTGTCTGGTATTTCTGTCCATATTCATTCGAAACTGGTTTTCTCCTCAACGCAACCTTAAAAAATGATGAACCATGAACAAATGAATTTGGGAAGATCCATGCTCCATAATGGTATACAACTCAACCATGATGAGCTTTCTTGTCCGATCTGATTTAAATCCCGAAAACTTGGAAAACCTGAAAATTGCAATTGTAGCTGTACCCTATTATGGTTCAAAATGTAATACCTGAACCACAAAATTAGCAATGTTGATAGTTCGAAAACCATGATGGAAATAGTTGCCATTGTAGAAAGAAAAAGAACATGCTGAGTTCCTGCCTAAAACGTCTCATAACGATCATGACGTATGTTTAAGCAGCTATCTGAACTACATGTTGCCACCCCGAAAAAAAATTAAGCAATTCAGAAGCAATACAATGTGAAAGTGATCCATAACCTATTTTGCGCAGTGTAGATTCAAATGAAAACATGCTTCTTGCCGACGTAGAAACAAGGTATTCCTCAGGCCCCAGTCATATAGAAGCCCGGAAGCAACACGATTCAACACCACTCTTTGTTAAGTTCACAATTAGCTGCCTGTGAACAAAGAGTCGTGTTTAATCATGTTGCTTCCGTGGCCATATGAGACTGGGGCTTAAGACGGTTAGTGAAGTAAATTACTCGGCATCCAGTTTGCATATACAAGTATTACTTGTTGCTATGTCGGGCAAGCCTTGTGTTGACGTCAAAGATGGCCACTGTATCATCCACTGGGGCTACTGTCCGATGCTCCCGTACGTATCCATGGTATCGGCATCCAGCGGGGATTCGCTCGACTGATGCGTGAGCTCAACATACACCCCTTCTCTTTGAGCTTGCCCCTCTCCACAATACTCGGAATCCAGTTAGCATACCTTACTTGGTGCTATGTCGGTAAGCCTTGCGGTGAAGTAAACGTTTGACACTAACACGATATAAACTATTTCCGAAAAGATAAGTCGAACGCAAACATTAGCTCCGTACACCGTGTATTCAACTGTGCGGACACAACAATTGACAAGCCGGTTTCAATTTCAACAGCATTACAAAGAATTAATTTTTCGGAAATAGTTTATATCGTGTTCACTGTATTACTTATTTTGAGTTATTGTCCGGTGCTACCATACGTATTGGCATCCAGCGGGGATTCACTTGACTGATGCGTGAGCTCAACATACACCCCTTCTCTTCGAGCTTGCCCCTCTCTGCTATGTCTGTATCCGTATGCTATGTAAACCACCAATCCTGGGGACAAAAAAAGAAAATACATACCGAAAAAATGAATCTTAGGACTCGGGTGCACTTCCATACAGTTGATCTAGATGAAGCACCGGTCACATAGGACACCGGAAGCAACACGATTCACCCCGACCCTTTGTTCTGAGGCAGTTAACTGTGAATTAACAAAGAGTCGGGGTGAATCGTGTGGCTTCCGGGGTCCTATGTGACCGGGGCTTAGGCATTGTGCAGTATCCAGTTGGTTGTGTCCTTCATTTCTTTTTCGAAGCATCATAATGTAAAATAGATTTATCATACTACATGGGAACTGGCTCATGGTTAAAATGGACACCTACTTTGGCATCGCTGCATAGGCACCGGCTAATAAGGAGCCTTGATTCAACACAATTCATCACATGTCCACAGAGTCGTGATGAGTCGTGTTCGATTAAGCATCAATTACACAAAATTATCATAACACTTTCAAAGAAGCCCGGATTCTACACGACTCGATCCAACTCAATTCTTATTCCAGTTTAGTTCTTTGTTAACTGAGTTAACTATTAAAGTGGGGCCAAAAGTGGACAAGGTGTCGTGGCGAATCGTATTGAATCGTGGCTTCTGTGAAAGGGGCCATTGCAGAACTTACCGACGATCATCCAGACTACGAATCGAACCCACGTGGCCGCCTTCAGGTTGACCGCTAAGGTCACATTGCACGTGATGCTGAGCACCGGAAGAAGAGGAACCCATGGAGTCTAGACAAGGAAAAAATGAAGAAGAAAAAATGAAACAAATATCAAATGAAATATTTAGATCTAATCTCGGGGAGGGGTGGTCAGCAAAGATCACTTTTACAGAAGAGTAAAAGCATGAATGAAATAAATAAAAAGTGACGGGTAGAAGACTGTGTATTCGAATCTCATTTTGGGAAAAGGATTTGGTATGGAGCACGTCATAAGATATACAAAAGTATATGATTTGATATATTCTCCAAAATGGACGGGGGGGGGGGGATCTGAATTAAGTCACATAACATGTGTCATAAATTGAGCACCATATTGTATTTTCAGCAATGTTCGCAGACACCAAGTGCCTATTCCAATTTTTAGAAATTTGGGTCTTTTTTGGTGGCCCAGAACGCATTAAAGAATTTTCCTGTGTGATTGTGAGGGTGCGAATTGATTTTCACACTCATATTTTATAAACTTTCCTCACCAGGGAAATGGGGAAAACCCACCTTGTAGTATTCTGGATTTCCCAGATTTTGGTGGAAGAGTGTTATCAACAAAAAGGCAAGAAGGGCAACGATACTGCACACAGATACCAGCACGATAGGAACCCAGCCTCCAGCAAGGATTTGACGTAACGCGTATTTGAACACCACCACTGCAACAATCTCGAAGAAAACATTAATGCATAATAGGACACCAACTGCATGACCTGGTTGGAACCGAGTCAATTCGCGCACTATTGGTAAAATCCTGTATCGTTGCTTCAGAGTTCCAGGAAGTTCTACAAGGTCCACGCTATTTTCTCCTTGAAGCGGATAAGTTCTTATTGCTTTTGACGGAGATATAAAGGATGTTACTTCAGCGTGATTTTCCGGTTGTTGCCGTGGCTTGTAACACAAAACTATGACAGATGCGGCAACAAACGCGTACCCGAGAAGACAGCCGATGGACAGGAACTCCACAAGCTGAGCCAAGCTGAAGAACAGAGCAAGAATAACCGACAGGAGCATGGAAAACAAGGTGCTGTTCACTGGAACTCTCGTGGTAGCATTCACGTTCCCGAGGCAGCTGAAGAGGAGCCCATCTAAAGCTATGGCGTAAATGATTCGAGGCATACTGTAGAGGTCGAGAATGACGACGTTGAACATGGCGCATATAGCGCCAACCCCGACAAACCAGCTAGCCCAGGCAATACCCGTCATCTTAAATGCTTCAGCAAACGCCGACATCTCGTTCAATTCGCAGTAGGGAACCAAAAGAGTCAGGACCGCGCTAGACAGTATGTAACACACACATGCTGCAGCAACAGTGATGAATGTTGCCTTAGGAATACTTTCCTTTGGGTTGATTGTTTCTTCGTTTGCGATAGCGATTACGTCGAAACCAACGTAACTGTAGAAGACGGTTGCAGATCCCGATATGATTCCTACAATGCCGTATGGAGCAAAACCACCATGGTCTACCCAGTTACTAATGTTAGCTCTCGTAAATCCGCCAATAACAATTAGAGAAATGACAAAGACATTTACTGATAGGAGCACTCCGTTGACATACGACGATAATCTTGTTCCGATGAGAATTGGAATCGTCATGATCACTATCAAAATCGCTGGGAAGATTCCGGGATACGGAGCCAGAAACGGAACGTCCCACAAATGACCTCCTAGAATGTGATCGATCGTGAAATTTGTTATAACGCCCTCAGCGAGGAAATCAATATACCCAATAAGAGCGGATGACACCGACGCAGCACCGATAGCGTACTCCATAGCCATGTTCCAGCCAATCAGAAACGCCCATATCTCTCCAATGGCGATGTAAGTGAATGTATACGCAGATCCAGTGCGCGGTACGGAGCAGGCGAACTCCACGAAACAGAAGGCAGAAAGCAGGGAAGCTACAGCGGCAATCCCGTAGGATATCACGATGGACGGTCCAGTAATATCACGAGCCACTACCCCGGTCAGGACGTAGAGGCCGCTGCCCATCATGAGACCTAGGCCCATCAAGACCAGCTGGAAGGTCGTAAAAGACCTCTGCAGAGGCGTATCGTACATGTCTCTTTCGCTGCTAAGTGTCTTTTTCCTGCATATGTTCGAGAAACCTTCGGTGCACTGTTGTACAAAGTCCATGATGGTGGGGGCTGTGGTGTTGGCGACTGAAGAACCAATGACAGACAGACGGGAGAATCAACAGCTATTACATTTGAGTGTTGAAAGTGTGCACTGTGTCATTAGCCACTAGCATTCTGTGGATGAAAATAAAAACACAATTATAATACTAATGACCAACTTTTCCTATCGCTATTCCAGTTTTGCAACTTTCTGAGACTTTGGCAATTTATTTACTATGGAATCTTAGAAGTCATCAAAAGGTGACCTAAAAATGTCAGTTTATGGTTGTTCTTTTTTTAACCTGGTCTTGATTGTGCACTTTTAAGCTTCCGTATTGAAAAGGGATAACTACTATTCGGTCTCATCGCCTCGCGGAGCCCTTATCGCGACAGTGAAGTTGTATTGCTGGGTGTATTGCTGGACAGATGCCATCAACCGCATGTTAATTGCAAATGAGATGGAAACTGAAAAGCGAATTTGAACCCATTCACAGTCTACGCTTCGTTAAAGACGTGAATGGAAAAATAATCCTGATTGGCGCGTGTCGAATTGAAATTGATTTAGCACCTGACTGATTGCAACTGATTGCAACTTAGTCACAGTGAAGTCCCGATTGAACACGGTTGAAAACGACTCTTTATTCAAGCCCCGGTCACATAAAGTCCCCATTAAACACGATTCATTCTTATTATTTAACCAGTCGAGTCCTACACAAAGAGTCGTGTTGAGTCGTGGTGAACCGTGCCTTCTATACGACTGGGGCCTTAGTTGACAAATAAGTGCCCCTGAACGAAGATTCGTGTTGAATCGTGTTCATTCGGGGTTTCTATGTGGCTTGGCCCTTCAGGTATTTTCTCAGCATTGAAAATTCAGTGATGGTTACGCAATGCATCATTTTGTTTTTGGCTTCGAACGACATATTGAAGACACACTTCTGTCTTCTACTAGATACGACCCAGGGTAGCTTCCAGGCAGTGCCACGTTTATAAATTCTACCCAACCCTTTAAAACCGGCCTCAAAATATGTTTCATGTAAAACGGGTGTCAGGCAATAGAGATTAATTTTGTTTGGTATATGGGGTTGCATAAATTGATGAAATATACCGGTAGTTTGGTGGCAGATATATGAATAAAGAACCACCTATTGTTGGTTTCTAATTTTCATGGTTGCAATATTCCATCCAGTGGTTTTCTGAAGGTTAAATCAGCCCTTTGAATTACCGTTCTCTCACTGAATGAGTAAAAATCAAAACAATTGTAAAAGAACAATATTAATGAGATTTTTTTTTAAATATGCAGAATCGGATAATCTGTTGAAAGGTTTTTTATTTTAGTGATGACCTCGGACGGGGATCCTTGAGTTGGCAACTTTTGCAGAGTATGTGACGTATAAATAGCAACTTCCTATTCCTGCTATTTATACAATAGAAAAATGGATGAATGGCAAATGTAGAAAAGCGTTCATCATGGTTCTTTTAAAAAATGAATACATATTTGCATGTAATAAACTTTAGCCAAAATGAATAAATACATGAATAGATACATTTGTAAATTATTATTATTTTATTGTCGTTGTTGTTTTTTATTAAACTGGTAGAAAACTACATTTGCACTCATTACGGTTATGCTTACAACTTGATGTGTACCTCAGATATGCCAAAATGATAACCTCTCTGAAGTATTTTAGTCGAATGTAGTCCAGAAGATTTTAATTCAAATAAAAATATATTATATCATAATTCATATTGACACCAACGGTATGGCGATACTCCTAATACGGTACCACACACACACGCACACAAAACATAAGAGCACATACAGTGCGCACTTCATTACACTGCCACACCATGCGGAATACGCACTGAGAGAGACTCTTGCGCTATTGGTCTGAATTTTGAACGCACGGTCCATTAGTTCGAGGCCCGAATAGAAGAATTATCATTGGCATAACTATAAATGCGCCTATCATGACCAATTTTTGTGCTTAATTGATTTGTGATAAGTTCTAACATTTAGTACTCGTCAACAAAACACAACAATCTTGGAAAGTCAAATTTTAGGCTGCAAAAGAAGTATTCTACCTTCAAAGGAAAATCATAAAATTTGGTTTGTAAAATGAATGAGAAGTTGCTCGACTTAACGTCACATACATTCCACCAGAGTCGCCAACTCATTGTTCCCCACCATAACACGTCACAGAAATCTTTACCTTCATTTATCCAATGCTGCTTAATTCTTTAACATGTTTTAATCCCGATTTTTTTCATTCAATTTTCTATTGAAGCACGATATTTTTAGGGGTGGGTTCTCGTTTACAACTTTGAAAGCGATAGGTTCATTAAATTGTTAGCCCATCCACAGAATACAAAACTTTATTTTCTGTTCTGACACCTTCATCAATTTGTNAGGATCACTTAAGGACAGCGTAAGGTACATTTGACTGGAATATTAAGATTATGATCCAGCTTTAGCCAATGTGCCCCAACAGATTAATAATTCAAGTGGAAGATATTGAAATGCTACATAACGTAAGAATATATCAGTCTAAAATCAGTATTATCGTTATACTATGTTTATAGTAGTAGTAGTAGTAGTAGTAGTAGTAGTAGTAGTAGTAGTAGAAGTACTAGTATTAGAAGAAGAAGTAGTAGTAGTAGTAGTAGTAGTAGTAGTAGTAGTAGTAGTTAAGTAGCAGTTGTATTAGAAGAAGTAGTAGTAGTGGTATTAGTAATAGTAATAGTAGTTATGGTGGTAGTGGTGGTAGTATTACGCACTAAGATATTAACATGCAATGTTGCACCATAAGGGGTGCTAGTCTAATAGCAACAACTTTCGGGTGTTTATATGAACCATACCATGGGGAAATGCACCTTTAGTTAAAATTGAGGTCTCTATGCATCCTTCAAGCTAGCAGGGTGACATAACGTTGAGAGGGCGCAAGCTAGTCGCAAACTGTCCGCGGCCATTTTGATTGCGAAGCTTCGGCGAACAGAAAAATCATGGCATTTAAGTAATATTTCGCTAGCTCGCAGCCCGGCAATTGCAAACGTACGCGTTTGGCACGTTTGTAGAAGTTTCGAAGCCAGAGGACGAACCAAAGTTACACGATACGACAACATAGGTCGGAAAGTCGTACGAAGTGTTCCGAGCTTCTGAGCTTGGCAAGGTGCGTATATAAGCAAGGGAATTTTTAAATCTTTGTTGCGCTCGCAACCGGAAGTCGGGTCGATTATGACGCCCTGACTTTAATAATGATATTAATACTGAACGGCTTTTATATAGGGCTTATCAACTCTATTCATGATAATTCCCTAAGCGCTCTGCAATTGCAGCATTAACTGATTATTACCGTGGCTTTAGCCCGGCAGCCACCATGTAGCGCACTTGGCGTTTCAAGGAATAACTATTCCTACCAGGTACCAATTCACCTCACCTGGGTTGAGTGCAGCAAAATGTGGATTAATTTCTTGCTGAATGAAATTAACGCACTGGGTGTGACTCGAACCTACGACCCTCTAGTTGAAAGGCGAGAGTCATGACCACTACAGCACGGCGCCTCCATTTTAAGGGTGCTACTAGTGTAAAACTACACTCTATTTTTATAATGTATATTAGTAGTAGTAGTAGTAGTAGTAGTAGTAGTAGTAGTAGTAGTAGTAGTAATAGTAGTGGTATGAGGAGGAGCAGATATAAGAGTAGAAGCACTAGTAATACTGCTATTTATTCAACTTTTCTTTAGAATATTGGGTTTTGATTTACAAAAGAGCCCTGTCAAAATACAAAGACAATACAGAAAACATTCATATCACAGAAAAACACGAAATAAACTATTTCCGAAAAAATAAGTCGAACGCAAATTCTATGCTCCTTTGTAATTTTATTGAAATCGGCACCGTCTTGTCATTGTTGTGTCCGCACAATTGAATAGACGGCTTACGGATCTATTGTCTGCGTTCGACTTAAATTTTCGGAAATATCTTATATCGTGTTGAAAGCGTAATCAATTATATGAAAGCAAATGAATTTGGTAACAGTACTATAAGCATCATCGTACTATAATAAATCCCCTTATTATAAGTATACGTATTCGAAGTAGTTGTAGTAGTAGTAGTAGTAGTAGTAGTAGTAGTAGTAGTTGTAGTAGTAGTGGTAGAAGTAATAGAAATGGTATTTTTATCATTTTAGGAGTAGTAACTGAGATATATTTAGTAGCTCGAAACAGCTGTGCTACTGGCGGATATTACTCCCCTGCATCAAATTGAAAATTAGAATTCACTCATTTAAAATGCATGTGCACGACCTCTAATCTTGAATCCCCTTCCAGTACTTGTTTAAGATGAGAGATTACTGTTGAGTTGCTCTCTAAGCTACTCGACGTTCCCGAATGATTTTTAAAAGTGTTCACCCTGCAAGTCGATCGGCAAGACTAATGATACTATAAAGCCCTGGTCACATAGGACCCCGGAAGCAACACGATTCACCCCGGAGATCCGGGGCTCTTTTTGACTGAATCGGGGTGAATCGGGATACATTTTCTCAAGCTCGAGTGCTTATTTTTCTATGTGACCACAAACACGGCCAAAAACAGCCAAAAACAGCCAAAAACAGTCGTGTTGGGCTCCCGATTCACCCCGGAGATCCGTGTTGGAATCCGATTGGCCCCGGAAGCAACACGATCGGCCCTGGAAGCTACACGATCGACCCCGGAGGCTGAG
>BQKZ01009043.1:11518-22176 GCA_036244855.1 Temnopleurus reevesii
ATCTGCCATGTCATTTTATTCCATCAACACCTTCCAAAAGGGATCTACACATGTGTACATGTGAACAAAACGTAAAAAACAACACGTGGGGGTAGCTCGAAAACTTGACCTGATTGGACAAAACCGATGTGATTTTTGGATTCAGCGCATCAGATTCACCCTAAATCAGCTAAAAATCGCAGACAACTTTCAAAAAGTAAAATTTTGTTGACCAGTGTTATGAATACATTTCTGAGGCCTACAAATACATTAATTAACTTGTGACTCGTGCAAAAATGCACAATTTCACAGCTCTTAGCAAATTCTACATTTAAAAATATCAGTTTTAAAAGTTATTAAAAGTTATTAAAAGTTTTAAAACTGTAAATAGTTTTAAAATTTCTTGTACAGAGCTACAGTCATATACATGTAAAATTGTCAATGACATCATACTGTTAATTAACAAAATGTTCAAGGTCATGCTTTTCAAACATTGTGTATCATGATTTGCCTTTGTAAATATTTTTGTTTATCTTGCAAATAATTATAATTTGTTGTTGAAATTGTGAAAATGATATTGAAATGGAAAATAAAATAAATCAAATCAAATCAAATCAATAAACTGGGGTAATCCTCTAGAACTATTATACAAATCAATTAATACTTAAACAATAAACATTAGACACCCAATCATTAATCAATTATTCTTTAATTTCTTTTTAATTTCTTTTAGCATTGTAGAATATTTTTAGAATATAATCTGACTTCCATATCAAAGAAATAAAACACTCACAATTTAGGATGTAGAACAACAGATCGGACACTCTTTTTGTGGTTGGTTAGCGTTGCTCTTGATTTTCCAGCTGCTAAATCCCAAAGTCTAATGGTGGAATCATGGCTACCACTTACAATCTGCAACAAAAAATATAAAAGAAGTCTTAAACCTTTCTTAGATATATATTTCAGTAATAGAACTGACATTCCATTTAGAGAAAAACTCAGAGAGCATTTAAAACATACAGAGCAAAATCAGAATAAGTAATAATAAAAGAATAATGACTACCTGTGGTTCTGCATTCTGGCAATTAATCTATGCGATGGCCCGTGAAGGTGTGGACAAAGGCCTTTGAAGATAATACCTATATCTTATCCTATTTCTTCTTCATCCTCTTAAAAAATCAATAAAGAAATTTATAGATCTCTACTACCTGAGGCTCAGCATTCTGACACTTGACCGATGCAACAGTGTTAGTATAACCGGTCAGCGTGAGGATGCAGGCCTTTGACCGCAAATTCCATATCATATCTTACTTTCAGGTATTTATAAAAATATTCATTAAACATCAGAATTGACGAAATGCATAAGCTTTGAACAGCTTTATTCAATATGTTTAGATAGATTAAAGCAATAGACCTGGCATTCAAATAAAAGAGAGAAAAAAAAATAATAATCTAAATATCTCTACCTGAGGCTCAGCATTCTGACACTTGACCGATGCAACAGTGTTCGTATAACCGGTCAGCGTGTGGACGCAGGCCTTTGACCGCATGTCCCATATCCTATTCTATTTCGTCTTTATCTTCAAAACTCAATAAAGAAATCTACAAATCCTCACCTGAGGCTCAGCATTCTGACACTTGACAGATGCAACGGTGTTGGTGTGGCCGGTCAGCGTGTGGACACAGGCCTTTGACCGCATGTCCCATATCCTGATGGTGGCGTCGCGTCCACAGGTCGCTAGGATGTCGATGGTTGGGTGGAGGTCGAGAGCGTAGCACGCACTGAGATGACCGTGGTAATGTCTGATCACCTGTAAGAGAGATATTAGAATTTGAGATTTCTTAATAATTATACATTTTGACTCTTTAATGTTAAGTATTTTATCACGTTAAAAAGCAGGAGTTAATTCAAATACAACACATATTGTTGGTCAGAAAGAGGTCAAGGATGTAACATGCGCTGAGATGACCGTGGTAATGTCTGATCACCTGTGAGAGAGACAATGGCAAAATCACAATTTGAGATTTTAACTTTTCTATCCCTGGGTTAGCATTACATGTACATGCACATCCATGTATGTGGGACTGCGAGAAGCACAAACCGGAATCAATAAAATGGCCTCTTGTTCTGATTGGGATAACATTGATTGCTTGGGCAGTTGTGATTAAGTATTAAGTGTTAAACTGGTTTAAAATCCTTTATTGAATATAATTTTCGGAGTGGGATTTCAAGGGAACAACTTCTCACCTTCAATATCAAAAATTGTAAAAACAATCCAGCTCAGATTTGAAAGAATTATGTCATATCAATATTTCTTCATGTCATCATTTTTTTCTTGTAGATACATGTGGTCAATTATATTCATACATAACTGGACACAGGGTCGTTAATCAGGTTGTTGGATAGAAACAAAAAAATTGAAAGATATACACCGTGAAACTAAATTTCTTTCTCCATCTCTGTCTCTTTCTCTCTTTTATTTTCATACCCTATATTAAATTCATCGACTAATTTGTTTGTCAATCCCCCAAAATTGTATGACAAAAATATTTAACTGGAAGAGGGGATTTGTAGGGCATACAGGATAATTATCCAACCTTTACCTTACCATGTATACATGTCATTATTTGAAGACAATATAGAGACATCCATTCAACTGATTTAAACATGTATACTTCCCTTGCAAGAAAAAATATCTTATTCCTTGAGTTTTAACATCTATCTAACATGCAGAAATAATATAGAAATATACAATGACTCTCGAGGTTCTGGTTAAAACTATTCGCACGAATGAGCATATCAGATAGTACCATACTCCCGAGGGCCAACGGCCCGAGGGAGAATGATACTATCTGATGCTCACGAGTGCGAATAGTTTTAGCCAGTACCGAGAATCAAGTCATTGTATATTACTTTTATATCCCTTCTTACAACAACAACATTAACAATAAAGTAGTCTATTGCAGCAGATTAAATAAGCTTACCTTGTCTTAACGATAATTTGATAATCTGATAAATTGTTTTTCTAGTCTCTGGCTCGTCTTCTCGTTGAGCACATCATGCGAACGAAGCCCGCCAGAAGTGTCCTGTGCCGTGTAGCTGGGAAGCAGTGTCTCTCTCGCGCATGGGCACGTCTGTATTAGCCGACTACGCATGCGCGCAAAAATAGTAACTTCTTTCCCTAGGGAAAAAAATTACTATCCGTCTGTTTTAGCCGACTACGCATGCGCGCAAAAATAGTAACTTTTTTCCCTAGGGAAAAAAATTACTATTTGTACTATTCCATGGCAAATGGCTTTATTAGCAAATCTATTCATTTTTCTCGCCTGTACACTGTCAATGCAACGATCTTAGTGTAAGGGATATAAAATGTCTTATTTTTCACCGACACACTCTAATTATGGTGACAAGTCTTGTTGAGCAACCTTTACCCTACTTTAATCTAACACATTCCTCCCTGTTTACAGAATGAAACATACATAATGTACATTACAGGAAGCTAATTTTAGACATCCAGCATTTACTGTAAGTACATTTTGCATTCTTCTCTTTGTTCAGTCAATCCCTTGTTAATTTCCCAAATACCAAGAGTGTTCATTCCACTAATGTGAGTAGATTTCACATCACCCCATCTTCTAAATCTGGGTGAAATTTACACTGCACCACCTGTTGACCAACATACCAATCTTCAACTGTGAAAATGTTTTACAACCTTCCTATTTTTACAAATAATGCAACAATGTGTACTGAAAGACCAGGAGAGTGCATTGGTTCAATAACTTTTGCTTCAGGGTCTTTGATATTCTAAATGAATATAAATATGAATAAATTTTACAAAAACATCAAAACTGAACCTGACCATCATTATTGTTATTTACATATATATATTAATCATTATCAATGGGATGTTCACTCAAAAGTAATTGTCTAAATTCAATAATTGTAAATCACTATTTAACACTTTTAACATATTGATTGGCAATTTTGTGGTAATGGAGAGTCAATTTGTGAATTGTATTTAATCAAATTATTGTCATTGCCAATTTGCAAAAGTAATAAAAATAATAATGGTGGCTACTTGTATAGCGCATCGGTCCACCTTATCGGTACTAATAGCGCTGAAAGCTTTACACTCACTATTACCCAACTCTAGCTGGCAGCAATTAAGGCGCTCCGCATTACAAGGAATTTCTTCCTGCCGTCCCCATTTACCTCACCTGGGTCGAGTGCAGCACAATGTGGAAGAAATTCTTGCTGAAGGAAATTAGCGCCATAGGTGGGATTCGAACCTACGACCCTCTGGTTGAAAGGCGAGAGTCAGACCACTACACCACAGCGCCTCCACGTAGTAATTGACTTGGGTTGGAAGAACATACCTTATTTTGCTCCAGATCCCAGCATTTGACCATCTTATCCTCACCGCACGAGAACAGATACGGTTGGCGTGGACTGACCGCCAGACCACGGACTGAACTCACATGACCGGTTAACGACAGTTTCAGCTGACCACTCGCCTAAAAATGAGAGGCAGGGTCAATTGTTAGATAGGGCTGGGGTGGAACATATAATAGACGTAGAAAATTTATTACAACGACATTGTAAAGAACAGATAGGGTTGGCGTGGACTGACCGCTAGATCACGTACTGCACTCACATAACCGGTAAATGAGAGTTTCAGCTGACCACTCGCCTAAAAATGAGAGACAGGGTAAATTGGTAGACAGGAATGGTGTGGACCATATAATACTCTCACATTATATATTAATTTTTTGCCTAATAAGTGCAGGACTGTGGATAATTGATAATTAAAAACATTGTAAATAACAGATATGGCTGGTGTGGACTGAATTCTAGACCACATACTGCGCTTACATAACCTGTTAACAACACTTTCAGTTGACGACTGGCCTAAAAAATACAGATTTGAGGATAATTTAACAGTTTCTAATGTAATGACAGTTAATCATGTAAAGAACTGATATGGCTGGTGTTGACAAGAATTTCAGTTGATCACTGACCTGAAAATACAGAATTGATGAGAATGAAAAGTTAATAATATAAAGAACAGATATGGTTAAGCGTGGACTGACCGCTAAGCCATACATTGCACTCACATTACCCTGAACTAGTTTTAGAAGGTCTTGCCTTGTAATAGATATTTATGGTGAATAAATAACAATGCAAATCTAACTTTAAGTTATTCATTCTAAACTAGGAGATAGATTTTGTTGGATCATTTAAAAAAAAAAAGAATGCTGCAAAAGTGATACTTACCAAGTCCCAGATTTTGATAACACGATCCCCTGCCCCTGTGACGAACCACTGGTTACCCGGCTCCACCGCTATGCTTCGTACCCAACCAAGATGGCCGCTGATCACTCTATACAGCTTCCATGGAGGGTGCCATTTGGGTTTAGGCATTGTTGGCGCTTTCCTGGCGACAAGGGCTTGGGAGTTTTTGGTGTTTGAAGAGACAGCAACAAGGGCCTGTTATGAAATGAGAAATAAATATTTAGAGTAGAGATTGATTGGGAATCAATGAAAGTTTGACAAATTTGATGTATATGGAGAGCTCAAAGAATATGTAACAAATCTGCATAAATGTAGAATGCTATATCATTACCTAAAGAGAGTAATCGAGTTTGAAAAAACATGCCCAAAAATGCTATGTTCGCCACAAAACCACATACATTTTAATGATGTCACTTTATGTACTAGCGCTTAGAGTACATGTAGCTTGTGTGTAGAAAACACATCCACAATGTGACCGGCACCTAAGTGCACGTTAATAACACATTTGGTGACATCAGTTTTTGCCCTTAAGTCTTATCATATCATACCCTTTCTAGTTTACATGTTAAGTGAAAAATCAGTACTACGTACGAAGTAGACATCATTTCATTACATGATATATCTACAAATAAAAGAATGTCATCTAGGCAGCTTATTCCGGTAGAAAGCCAAGTCTACGTTTTGGTGTTTGAAGAAACAAAGTATCTAACCCATCTTATGTTCCAATGAATGAAAACCCAGCACAGAACACAAAATATTGAAAAACATTGTGGGGTAGGAATAAATTTCAGCTTTATTCTATTCTTAAAAACTAAGAAATAAAAACATATGCATTACCCTTGATCCTGGAGGCTGTATTCTTTCTGAAATGCCAGCTTTCCTCTGAATTGCTTCTACTCCATGTGATGTTCTTGAAGCCTGCATTCTGAAAAGAGCAAATTGATGAAATGGAAAAATCATAATGATGAAAGTAGCTATGAAGCCGGTTTCAATAGATGGTACATCAAAGTAGAATTTGAAGGGCTCTCAATCACTACAATGGAAGTGGCTTCAAATTTGGATATTATTTGGGGTGTAAATAAACTGAAAAAAAAACAGACGTTGATTTTGATTGTCTGATTTGATCACTTTATGTTCACCACAATTCATAATTTTTACAATATGACAGACCAAAATGACATTTGTATTGGCATGAAATTTGATAATCTTCATATCCCTAGTGAAACTTTTAAATTTCAATAGTAAGCCAGATTTGGAAGACTGAAAAACCTAAATTGGTGAATGCAGAAGACAAGTATGCTGATAAAGTGTAAAAGAAAATTCATCTATTGAATATCATAAAACAGGGTCTGCATGTAATTCATACATGAAATGGGTGCCAGCTTCATAGTAAATTTGATTCTGTACAAGTAGCAGTGAACATAACAAAGAATAACCCAATCGTTGTTTTTTTTTTTTTTATAGTTTACATAAATCTGAAACAGAATATGGCTTTTTTTGCAATTGTGGGTACTTGCCAATTGCAAAACTTCAGGACAGAGATTCAAGAGACGAGAAATAATTTGAAATAGATAAACAAATATGTGATGTAGATACTGTAACAGCTCATATTCTAGCATACATAAATTTGAGAAAATTCAAGAGTTCTCACACATATTTACATATTAGCCAGTCATTAATTTTACATTTTGAAAGACCTTCCTGCATACTACTATGGACATCATAATCAGTGAAAATTTAGCGTACTAAACATCACAAAATTAGCAACAATAATACTCCAGCAAAGATTTCAGCATATACAGCAATAGAAAGAAGGGGTGNGGGGGGGGTGGCTACTTACTGTGCCTCTGAAGGGGGTAGTCCTCTCATAACTTGCTGCACCCCGCCCTCACTCAGTCCAGGTTGCATTGCAGTGTGTTCAGACAGTGGTACTCCTACAAAGTGAGAACATATGAAACAAGGTAATATAGGTAATATCTACAGCTCAGGGAAAAAAATTGTCAGAACATACATTTTTAGGGAAATTTGAAAAATGATTTCACATGAAAGAACTATAGCCACTTTATTGGTATATTTGTATTTCTACAAACATGTAAATATTTGAGAATAATGCTTCACTTGAAAACGATGAGAACATGCTCATCAAAACGTCGAGAGTGGGTAGGTCCTTTTCAGGACCACTCACATTTCCAAGAAAGATAACTTGTTGTACCGTGAAGCATTATTCTCATCATTCTTCCACGAGTGAAACCTTCAAACAATATGTAAATACTTGTATTTCTACAAACATGTAAATGAATGAAAATTTTGAACCAGGGAAGGATTTTACTTCTCACGTTTGATTAGCAGTTTTAGACATTGAGGAAACATTTTCAACACTTAACTGTACAGTTTTATGTGAAAAAATTGCTACACAAAACATCTTTCATGTACCAATCATGCTAAAATGCATAGAAAATTGCAATGTGATACCAGGAAAATTATTCCCTGTGAATCAAATTAAAAGGACACATGGGTGTGCTTTACCTTGATCAGTACATGCATGAAAAATAATGCCAATTTAACAAACCAAAGGTACATATACTTTCATACCTTACTTTGAAAATGGGAGCATATTTTTGAGTGGTGCAATGTGTTCAAATTATTTATCCACTTCCTGGTCAGAAGATATAAATGACATCAAATTTTTTTTTTTTTTTTTCATGGAGATGCTGCTGAGTTCCTTTGATTTTGTACACAGCTTGTACAGAAAATGTTCTCCTGGATGAGTTTAAAGTTTGTGTTATATTCTGTATTAGGGAAAACGATTTTAAAGTTTCTGTCATAACAAATGCTAATTTTACACACTTAACACTTCTCATTGGTGCATGCGCAGACATCTTATTAAATTTTTTGCTTGTACGGCCAAAACTGCACAAAAACTAACCAACGATGCATTATTTTTACTGTATAAGCCAATATTTTCAAATGAAGATATTTGCATATTTTGGGACCAGTTTGACATTTGAGTGTGTTGGTATTTTTGCATTTTTGAAAATGTATGCATACGAAAGTGCATCATACAGCTGTACTGCTTGTGCAATTTGTTGCGAGTCTAGGACTGCGAACTTTGCAAAATCTCAATTATACAGTGAACAATAATACAGTTTTCAGAATTTGGGACCTGGAAAGACAGTAATTTTGTCCTCCTCCAAAATAAAAGACCTACCTGGTGCATTTGGGTATGGATGTCCAGGCCTGATGTGTGCAGGAATCTCTTCATATCCTATCAATTACAAATAAAAGTAACAAAAAGTTAAAATATGGGTAATTCAACAATAAGCATATTATTCTATAACTAAGGCAATGGGTGTACAAAGTATGCTGACCTAAAAATGTTCTATTATGGAATAACATGATTTGTATTACTTCTCTGATAATTGGTATGCAAAATCATTCTTGAATTATTCCAAAAACAAGTCATACAGAGAAGAGAAAGCTACCATTTACCCATTTTCCAAAAGAGATCTTGCATGAAAATAGGTAGACAGTAGCATTTATCTCTGGGCTTAACTGTACATGGAATTACGCATACAAGTACAGTACCTATGTGAAGTTTGCCCCTACCATAACCAAAAAACATCTGCAGGTAAGCAACTTAATAAACTAGTTATTAATAATCAATTTTACTGTTTTACCTTGATCATATCCCGAGTGTTCATCCCTCATATCATGATGTGTTGGGTCTCCTGTTCTCTGATGTTCTCTTGTAGCTGTTAGGTTCTGGATCATACCATACTGATCCTTCACTTTGCACACAGTCTCCACACTGTCATTTCTAGGGGGTGTTGCTCGAAAATTGCAATTGATTGCAAGTTTCAGTTGATCGAAACATGCCAATAAAAATCATTGTTATATGCGCGTCTTGTTAAAAGTGCATATCATGCATGAATGAATGATTTGCGATCAATTACAACTTTTGAACGACACACCCTTGTGTCCATAAAACCCTTATTAAAATTACAGTTACCAATCTTACCTTGATCATAACCAGTGTGCTCATCCCTCGTATCATGATGTGTTGGGTCTCCTGTTCTCTGGTGTTCTCTTGTAGCTGTTAGGTTCTGGATCATACCATACTGATCCTTCACTTTGCAAGCGATTTTCACCTTGTCTCTGCGAGGTGGAAGAAAGAATGGGAGTGAGTCAGTCAGAGAAAAACAAGAAAAGCCAGGAAATATTATTATTGTTATAGTTGTGAAATTTTCTGCAATTTCTTAAAAAATAATTGCTACACAGATCTACTAACATCAAGCACTATTTTCCATTTATTATTGTGCAGAATATATATTTTCGATGATGAATTTACCATGTGACTTCTTTACTTCCCTTCTACTTTCCCTCCATCCTTCCCATCTTCTCCTTCATATGTCACACTATTCCCCTTTCCTCTCCTATTTTCCCCCTCCAAGGTCCCTTCCTTCCATTCTTTCTCCCTTCCTCCCTCTCCTTGCCCTCCATCCCTTCCTACTCTTTACCCTGCTTTCCTTCTTTACATCCCCCTCTGAACTCCCTCCGTCCACCTCATTCTCCTTTTAGATGCATATTTCAAATAGATTCGAGACCAAAGATTTAAACCCACCCTTCTTCTTCTCTAAGTGGAAGATAGACATTGTCTGCGATGAACATGTGTCATTTCTTGAACTTCCTTCCTCCCTTCCTCTTTCCCTCCCTCCTTCCCCCTTTCCCCCTCCCACCATTCCTCTTCCCTCTCTCTCTCTCTTCTTCTTTCCCTCCAAATTCCCCCTTCCATTCTCCCATCCTTCATCCCCGCCAACCTCCCTCTGTCCCACTTATTCTCCTTCTAGTTGCATATTTCAAACAGATTCAAGACCAAGGATTTCAACTCACCCTTCGTCATCTCTGAGCGGAGGATGGGCATTGTCAGCGATGAACATGTCATGTGACCTCTTCAGTGACCTGAACACCAGGGTGTGGACGGAGTGCTTGCTCACCTCCTACAAAGAAATATCAGAAGATATGCATTGAACATTGATATTTAAAGGCAATGCACAGAACATCATTCCATGGCGCCTACCGTATTTGCTCCGTTACCCGGCCTTGCAGCTGTTACCGACACCCAAGCCTCATGCATTCTGTCTATGGCGCGGACAAATGTTAAATGCGTGTGCATTTATAAGCGCACATACTCTTCAACACAATCCCTATGGAGGTTCAACTCACAATGCAGGGTGCCAGCTACTACTACCGCATGTTGCTTGGCGATCGCCTATTACTATGCGATATACGAGCACACTCCATAAAGTTATGCACATCAATTAAAAGCCCAGAATTTCCGCTGAATAATAACCATAAAATAAACTTGAAATATTAGATTTTGTGGCTT
>BQKZ01009044.1:3513-19860 GCA_036244855.1 Temnopleurus reevesii
GTGGCGATATATATTCATTAGCAAAATAGCCAATCATCACAGGAACTGGAAAAGGGGGAGGAGACCCAAAAATGATCGATGGGAAAAAGGCGTGCAGCGGGGTAAAAAAAAATTCTGACGCAGGTAAGACTGTAGCAGGTAATGGAAAAACCCGTTCCGTTCCCCTCTGAAACTCAGTGAACAATGAAATGCTTAGCTGAAGTCTCTGCGCAACAGTTTCAATACGCTGAAACATTTCGCGTACTGCGCGCTAGCAAATTAATTGTCCTAATTATCACGTGTTTGTTTTGAGCACATGTTAAAATAAATTGTCCTGTTGCATCAAGTCGCAGGTAAACGAAAGCAGGTAAACGAAATTCATGTGAATTAAAACAAAAGACCTTTTTTTTGAAAGTTTCTATTGGTCTTTCATAACCAGACATTCGTTTCTTAACATGATACATTTCCTTACGACGTTTACTGCAAGAAAAAAATGCAGTCACGGCAGAGATAAGACAGCAAGGGGGTGTCCTAAATCTCTATGCGCAATAATACGTTAGAAAAGATAAAACAAAAGATAAGACACTTTTCAGAAATCCAATTTAACTTATCTCTCTTGTGCGCTGCACATTTACGGCGCGCAGGGGAGATAAGACAAAAGACAAGACGAAAGTTAGCCCACCGAGATAAGACAGCTTCCAAAATAGCAATTTAGAGATAAGATAATATTTTGAGATGAGACACCTTACCAGAATACCTCCCCAGCCTTTTTAACAAGCCTCGCTTCTTTGCTGGCATCTATCTTTTCATTTCTTTTGTCATATACCAGTGTTATTTATGACTGTATATATTTGAATTATCAAAAGAACTGAAAAATAAATTGGTTTGAATTTGAATTTGAATAAATTGTAAATTGTGCACCTATGACATTTACCAATTTGTCTAAATATTCAAACATTTACAACCTACTACTAGTTGTCCAATTTGTTTTGTTCCGTTCACCTGAATTTTCTGCTCGTGTTCAATGAATATTGTTTTTTTTTTTTGCAGACTCTTCTTGTTAGACTAATTTTACAAATAATTAATACTGAAATACGGGATAAAATGTCATCTTATACGGTGATTTATTTCATACTTGATATTTCCTTAAGTTTCAAGTGTCAAATACCTCCCTGTGAGACGACATATCAAAGTGTATTTTAGAATTTACAACATTTGTCTTAAAGCCCAGGTACAGTTTTGGTAGCGATTAAGAAATGTGAAATTAACCGGATGTTTAACATAACATATATACCTTACACACATTGCAAGACAAATTTAGCAATATTCTATGAACTGATTCTGCTTTAAAATTTAAATTTGACCGTTAAATTATACTTAGCGCCCTTCTCCGATAATAATTATATTTTGTATGTTATCGGGCATATGATATAATGGTGGCTACTAATATAGCGCACAGGTCCACCAAACGGTGCTCATGGCGCTTTAGAAACAAGAACAACCAAAGAAACAGATAGGAAAAACATTAAGAAGATAGAAAGTAACAAACATTTCTTTTGTTGACAGCAAGAGAATCTCCTGAACAAAAATAATAGGTATCAGAGGTATGCGAGGTTATTTCCCAGATTTGACAAAATAATGATAACAAGGTAGGCACAAAAATTAAATTCTGAAATTTCCATATAATTCTGTATATGAGAAGGTGTCCTTAATCGCAAAAGAAAATATTGGTTCAGTATGAGGGCCAATACTGAGATTTGTTTGCACATTTTAGGTTTCAGCTTTACCATGTTACTATATTTCATTTCATTTAGACTTGTAGAGAAAATCTTCCAGCAAAAATAATATTCGCTGTTTACCAAACTTTACTTGAGCTTTCAAGAAAAATGGTATTTGAGGTTGCAAGGCTCCTAAGCTGTCACAAAAGACCACTATGAAGTTGGATTTGAAATGGTCATCCTCTCCGACGTAAGGGGCGCTGTGGGGATATTCTTGACCATTCATCGAGAAGAAAACATCATTCATTGAATATATCTACATGCTTTGTGCAACGCCGATGGAACACATATTGCTATCACATGCTGCAACATTCTAAACACATTCACATTTCTTTCATTATTCGAGCTTTGCCATAATTATCGTTGACATGCTTGTCATCACAAAATGAATGACTAGTAAAGAAAGAAATGTACTTGTTATGATGGGATGCATTAGGGCGCGGAAAATATTTCATTGCGTAGCATTCTTGGATTACACATTGCTCACATACTCATCGAAAACAAGAATCTCACATTGTTCATTTTGGAACTTATATTGCCTCATAAGGTAAGAAAGTTATCATTATCGATAATTTTATTTTCACAATTTCTCTCACAGCATTTATGAATAAATCTTCTTTATCAATCATGAAGAAGCTGAATAAAACCCAAATTGGATCACAACTAAGTACGACACAATTTTGCTATAAAAGAAACTACTTATGGACTACGAAATGTTGATAACTTTTTTTTAACACCACCTAAATATGGTTATGGTAAACGGTGTTTTTTCTTTTTGTGGATCAAAACTATACAACGAAATCCCACCTAACATTCGTAAACTTCCAACACTCAATCTAATTTGAAAACCATGAAGTTAAAAGCCTGGTGAACAATTTTGATCTTTAGATTCTTAGCCACTTTGGGCACAGGGCGGATAGGGGGATTGTGAGTGTCTTTGGTAAATGGGGGAGACTATCCATGTTTTATTCTTTATTTTACATACACGTATTTGATTATCACGATGTTAGTTAATCGTTTTATTCATTTTTCCCTTGTTTATGTATAATTTATTTGTTTTCTTTATGGACCTCCGGGAAGAACAGAGTCAATATCTTAATGGCTATGAATGGAGTGCTCCAATTGTAAATTCATCATTTAAATTATTTGAGTTGCTTTTCACTTTACGGGAATTAAAACCAAACCAAACGAAAAGGTTCATGGTGCATAACTGTTATGAAATGCAGCATCGGAGTTGGTTATAAGACAGTGATTAATAATAAATACAGATAATAGGAACAACTGCAATATAAGTAGGACAGTGCCATAATTGATATGAAATCAATAATCGATAGTTATAACAATTAACATGATTAAAGGTAGGAAACTACATTTGCACAAATTACGGCTATGCTTACAACTTGTTGTGCACCTCATATATGCCAAAATAATAACCTCTATGAAGTATTTTGGTCGAATGTAGTCCAGAATATTTAATTCAAGTAAAAATCAATCTATTCTATCATAATTCATCTCGACAACAACTGTATCACGATACTCCTAGTGTATTACGGTACCACACACATACACACACACACACACACACACACACACACACACAACATAAGAGCACATAAAGTGCGCACTTCAATACATTGTCACACCATTCGGAATACGCACTGAGAGAAACTCTTGTGCTATTGGTCAACGAGGGGTTTACGGCTGTTTTGAATTTTGAACGCACGGTCCATTAGTTCGAGGCACGAAGAAAAGAATTATTATTGGAATAACTATAAATGCGCCTATCATGACCAATCGTTGTGCTTAATTGCTTAATTGATTGGTGATGAGTTCTAACATTTAGTATTCTTCAACATAACACAACAATCTTGGAAAGTAAAATTTTAGGCTGCAAAAGAAGTATTCGTCACTCTAAATCGTTATTAAAAATATTTTTACTTTTATCTTGAGTTGACAAAATGATCATGCTGGGACTTTTACTAAATACTAGATCAAATGGGTGTAAATAAAAGGTATGTCGAAGTGATTATCACGATGTTAGTTAATCGTTTTATTCATTTTCCCCTTGTTTATGTATAATTTATTTGTTTCTTATCTATTTTGATATTGTATATGTGGCCTGTTTCTTTGCCAAATATTCTATTTCATTATCTGTTACATTGATTTTCTTACCCAATCATACATTTGTATGTTAGTAATATTATCATTATTATTATGATCATCATCTATATTTTTTATTTTTGGTATCATTGTTATTATTAATATTATTACAATTATTATAATTAGTATCATTATCAGCATTATTAAAAACAATGCCAAATAAGTAATTTAAAACATTCGATTTCGATTTCATACCTCAATTCTTTTCGTATGCCCCTAGAAGATATTAAAATCAACCAACTGATCTATTTGTCAAAGATGCAAAATAAGATGTGTCCCCCTACACACTTGTAGGAATAAACCCTTCATTGTCCAAACTGAACAATCAAAGTAACATTAGATACTTTAGTTAAATAAATTTCCAAAGTTTCTGAATTCATACACAGAAGTCAAGTGTTTTTTTTCTGGTTTGTTGTATTGCAGGTCAAGATGGCATCATGGAGAACACTTATCACTTTCACTATTTTAGTATCAAGCAGTGTAATATGCAGTGTATCGGCGATCAAAGGTAAGAAGAAGTCAAATGTACCATCAGTGGATAGGGAAGATACAGTGATCAAACTTGTCAACATTTGAGCAAAGTAGAATGGCCCGTTCAGAAGTTATGAATTTTTAAACTTTTGCTCTACACTCGTCATGAGATTGGTGTTGAAATTGCTCATAAGTTAACACGGAATACACACATTAGAAAATCACGTACGGTTTTCCAACTCGGTAAACACATATTTGTTCATGAATCGTTGTTAGTAACATCATACAGAACTGATGTAGTATAATATAATACATAGTTCCTTGTTTGCCTGTCATATCAAATGATACCAATTGGTACGCTCTGTGCGCCGTCTGTTCCCTTTGACCTAATCTGAACTCTAGGCGACAGTCATGACAGTGGGTAGGGGATGATAAAAGACTTGGTCTACGCCATGAAAAACAATCTTGCTTTAATTAAAAGCAGAAAAATCAGACGAACAGATCAACAAAAGTTTGAAGTAAATCCCACGAGAAATCAGAAAGTTATGAATATTTCACGGATAATGATTGAACGGTGGTTTCCATATATCACTGTACGGTAAGACAGTAACATGTTGCCTGCGGTCACGGGTGATAACGTATCTTGCACTTCATGTTAGTGTGCTTATTATGGCTTATTGTTATTAAGAACACGTTTTGCTACATAAAGTCTATTCTTTATAAATCTTCAAAAGTTTAATCCATATCAGTGCCCTTGTATATATCGACAAAAAGCATGTTTATTTTCCGAAAACGGAGCATTCTTTAAACAATAAGATATAATAAACTGCTTGCAGAGGCGTGCATCGACTACGTCATATCGCGTAACACAACGTTGCCAATTTGCACGACAAACGACTGTTGGGTTATAACATTCAAATAATCATAACTTTCTTATGTATTGTCCGATTTGCTACAATTCTTTTTTTTTTTGTCATCTGTTCGTCGGATTTGTCTGCTTTTAATCAGAGCAAGAAACACGATATAAACTATTTTCGAAAAATAAAGTCGGTCGAAGGAGAATAGATCCGTTCGCCGTGAATAGAAGTGTGCGGACACAACAATGAAAAGGCGGTTACGATGTGAATAGAGCATTACAAAGAACCATTGAAATGGTGTTCGACTTTATTTTTCGAAAATAGTTTATATCGTGTTAAGATTTTTCTGGCGCAGACCAAGTATTTATTTTCACGGTTTTAACATGGTCACATTTTCGTTTAACATTGTTCTTCATCGCTGTGTATATTCATACGTTGTACGTAATACAATGTCAATGTCTAATTATTTAAATGCATTATCAATGTCTTCACAGGAATGTAAACGACCTTCGAGCTGGTTGTATACATAAATTTACATGACTAAATAGATGGATTTATGGTGAAGTTTTAGGTGTATCTCAACATCAATCTTGTGCATATGGAGGGAAACATAGTTGTTAAACCATTAAGTTTCTTAGGAGAAGCCACGGATTATATAAACAGAACGACAACAATATTTCTCGCCCTAATATAATTTCAAATACCGTCAATAGCTTGTAGCGCAGGTTTGTGTAAAATGAATTCTCACACACGTTTCTTTTCCCACATAATAATAATTCTTTTCTATAACTTCCTCATTTTCTCTTTGTATGGATTTTTTTAATATTATTTATTGATATGCTTGCATAAACAAATTGATTAAAAATACTCAAGAACGAAAATAATCTTTTTCATACACGGTACTGCACAAAAGAATTTAAATTGAGCAATGTATTCAGAATGCTCACATAATAAGAGTAATTTAAGCTGATAAATACTGGGGAAATCCCAACGATTTTTGGAAATTTTTAAAATTGTTGACACTGGTGTTAAGTCGTCATGAATTCATTATGTCGACTATTTACTTCACCGGGACGTTCATTCGTACCATGTAGTTTCAGGCGATTAAAAAGTAGTATGCTTCTAGTGTCCTGGACGAAAATATGAGGAAAAAAAAACATCTATGAATTTGATTAACGTCTTAATAGTAAGGGGGTTCGATATTGATTATCTTAATTCCGTTGTGTTAACTTTTTAACCTGAACTTGTATTCACACATGTAAATTTTTCAAATGAATCCTGATTTCGTAGTATGTTATATAGAATATGTCTTTTTACTGATTGGAAATAGAGTACAGTAAAATATAATACAAGGTTTTATTTCCAATCGATTCAATTTTGGCCAGTTTACTCGTGTTGTTGCTCGCGCCTTATTGAAGTACCCTGCTGGAGAACTCTCCAGAGAAATGGCTGCTTGCCAGAATTGAACTTTTTATTCAGATCGAAAACTCCCCTGTAAATTGCTGTGCCTTCACATTAGCTAGATAATAGACAGTTACCCACTGCAGTTTACCAGATAAACGACGAAAGTACAGCACTAGAAAATCATATCACTTAAATTTGAGGATGATTCATTCCTAAAATCAATGATGAATTCCTCATATAGGACATCGCTGATTATGTCAAAGTTACCAATTCAAGGATGTAAATTAGTGCGGGAAGTGTAGAGTTTGAAGATTCATAACTTTTGTAAGGATTATCCAATTTTGCTCAAACTTTCATGGCTTGTTCATCGCATTTTCCCCATTTACAGAAAGAACATCAATGTCAGAATGTATCTTAATTATATTTCGGTATTGTTTTTTAATTCAAGTGAAGCGCTCTCTCACAGAACGCGTAATGCACATAGTTCTATTGGCAAGAGTCAAGAGTCCAAAAAGGGAACGATTCTATGTCACACAATGGATTAAATCTTTAACCCTAGCTAGGCCGGGGGGGGGGGGTTGATTTCGCGATCATTTCGCAACGCAAAAAAAAAATCTAAAGGACGCTCGCTGACTTTTTCCTTTCAAGTTTCCCGCAACTTTTAAGACCGTACGTTTTCACGGATATCAGACCTATCGTTACGACGTAACGTAACATTTTATACACGCATATCAGCCTCAAAACTGTTCCAAAATGTAATTTCGTGTACAAAATCAATGCAAATTATGTGTTTTTTTCAATTAATTCACATAGAAATTCATATTTTTTGCTTCCAGTGGCTGAAATCAATTCATTTTAGCACTATTATGCTTCAAAAAATAATTTCAATGAATTTTGCTCGAAAAAGAACAGAAAACAAAAAGTCGAAAACCAATAAAATACATAAGAAATTTAAAAATATACATATATAAAACATTAAAAAAAATTAAATTTGTCAGTACATTTTGTTTAATGGGATTGTTCGATGTGATACCAGAAATACATTTACCCAAAAATAGCTTTATATCACCAGTATGTTGTGATTTAGAGCATAAAATGCATTTCTTATGCATAAATTAGCATAATTAATTATCTAAAAATAAAAACAGTGTATTTTTTCAAAAATCTGCAAATTTGTAGATTACATGATACTCTACTCATGTGCGAATTTTCGCGGCGATAGCGCGATCGACGGCCGAAAAGGAGGAGGCCCCCTGGGCTATAAGAACTCCCAAAATAGCCCGGCCTAGTTAAAAACCAATTCCCAATGATGTAAACCAATTCGTTTAATTTTCTACCACATATCATGCATCGCGAAATGATTCGAACATTTATGTACGTTTGGATCCAACATATAATACACTTTTAGCGGGTTTAAAATTCCTTTCCGGGCACATCTGTATCCACTGTGATCTTGTGTATCTGCTTTTCATGTTTCACCGACGTTTCACCAATTTTCTTTTTCTGTGCAGTTATTTCATTTATTTGTTGTTGTATGGATTGATGTGCAATACAATGCTTTATGAACAACTTTCTTTCATCTTCAGATGCAAACCAAACTTTCACGACGGAAATCACCACTGAAGCTGCTTCAAATGAAAACACGTCACAGGGTATGTCAATTTATGAGAATAAAACTTTAAAATTAGAAAGAAGACTGTACATTTTTAATTTGATTAAGACCATCTTCAGGAGAAGATGTACAAAATGGTGGGTTTAAATAATTATGTAATATCGTTTACATTGATATAATGTGAGAAGAATGCTTCACGGTACAACGAGTTATCTTTCTTGGAAATGTGAGTGGTCCTGAAAAGGACCTACAGAGAGTGGGTATGTTCTTTTCACGACCACTCACATTTCCAAGAAAGATAACTCGTTGTACCATGAAGCATTCTTATCAACTTTCATCCACGAGTCAAACCTTCAAACAATATTTGATAAAATATGGTTATTAATCAATAAGATGTAATATATCACATATTGATATTATTCAATTTTTCAATTTCAATTTTATTATATATTGATATGATATATGTATATAGTCCTGGCTGCTCTCACTTTTATATTGAAATCATAAAACGTGAATAAATGTGTTGAGTTCCAATATTCCTAATATCTCTTTGAAATGCATAATTTCCTAACTGATGAAACTGTAACGTTTTCTGTTTATGGGGCAATACTCGTAAATGCCAGAATAATAGAAAGAGCGCAACTGGAATATTATTCTTTGTAAATAAGCGTTAACAATAATGAAGAAAAATCCCGTATTGAACACAAACATCAAAGCTTTAAAAAGGTAAATCTTTTGAATGTGTTTGTATCTACTTCTTCGTAACTGGTAGCAAACCACCATCTTCTGTGAATATTCTGCATTTCATCCAAACTTTACATTTTAAATTTCATAATTACATGTGTTTCCTCTTTGATCCGCATACATACAATTTAGGGTCAAATTAGCCCGATGACTGAGTTTAAAGTAACTGTTAAAGTGGGTGAAAGTTTAGAGTAGATCATATTGCATAGCAGAGTAAAGAATTACAGTAGATGAATTCGAAGAAAAATCAGATAGATGGTCCGTTTTGGTAATAGCGAATATTTTTATCGCCAGATTTTGTCATCAGATCTATATAGAAATAAATATAGTATTACAACATGTTACACAAACAATTGTGCGAAAAATGAACGAGTTTTGGAAAATGTTTGCAAAATACAACCTTAAATGTGCAAAATAATTCAGTGTCGTGTCCCCCGACATTAAATAATTTCTTTCTCAATAAAAGACAACTTCTCAAACACAGAATTAGATGAAAATTTCAGAAGTTTATTGATGTGTAAACTTTTTTATTTATTGAATTGTTAAATCTCGGAAATAACGTTGTGTATGCCTGATAACAAAGCAATATATTGTTATAATCAAGAGAGGGCGCTAAATATGATTTAACAGTCAAATTAAATTTTCAAAAGAATCAATTCGTAAAAAGAATATGCTGTGGTCTCAAAATGTGTAAGAATTATATATCATGATAAACATCCCAAAAATTCACATTTATTAATCTTTACCAAAACTATACTTGGGCTTTACGTAGAATTAAACGAGGTAAATAATTAGGGTTTTGAACTATGAACTGCAGTTATAGGTCGGTAAGTGGAGGTGCACAAAATATTTATATTTATTTAGTTGGTCAGCACCATTTTTGTTAGTTTGTCTACGTTACCTATGTAATATGTTTTCTTCATTATCTTCATTTAATCCATCGGATAGTAATCTTTCCGTAATCAGAACATTGTGCGCTTACAAACATCCGTATTTAGCGCGTAATGAATATTATGTAAGAGTATAATTATTAAAAATATATATATATATAAGTCCCTCTTTAGATGGGGGGGCACTTAACTCAATTAAGTTATCTCAATACTGTCAAGGAATCAAAAATCAAATAAGCTAAGTGACCGGACAAGGGTAATCAAATAAGAAGTCAATCTGTAATTCACCAATGACGTCATTAATTTATTTGTTGATTATAATTTTATATTCTCCAATTGGCCTTTATCTATTAACATTGTTTACAACAAGCCGTTTGACTGGATTAGTTTCAAATGAATAAGTTTCCACATAATTGTATAATAATATAACGGATGAAATATTGAATTTAGATACATATTGCATAATTACTTTGAAATGCACAAAGCATGCTCTATTCCATAAGACAGTACCAGCTTGAGTCTAACATATCAAGTTTTGCGCCATTTACCAATCATTCATTGACATTATATAAAAATGCTGCAATGATGCGTGTTTTTTTTAAACATATCGAATTTTGCAATAGAATCGTAACCATGAGCAGAATGTAAAGGAAATGAAGTGAGCACACAAGTATACGGGGGTGGAGAGAAAGATAGAATAGGAATTGAGGGTTAGCCAATCAGAGTGCGAGGGGCGGCGATTGATAATAATAATAATAATAATAATAATAATAATAATAATAATAATAATAATAAAATGATAACACGAATACTATAAAACTGGTAATGGTAGTGATAGTAACAACAACAACAATTGTAATATTTATATCAACAATAATGCTAATATATAATAATAACAGTGGTATGTGTGCATAATATAAAGTGTTTCTAACATGTAAATTTCTATATTTCCATTTGAACAGTGGTGGACTATTGGTATTGGTACTTGATTGGCGCAGTGGCAGTCGTCATTGGTATCATTGGATTCTGTTGGTATTTGAGACATCGAAAACAAAGCGAGGAAACAGAACCACATCGTGATATATCAGCAAACTACAATAGTGAGGCCGGAGTTATTAACACTACTGCAAATCCAAAGAGTAAAAGAGTCGCCACACCGTCAAACCAGCCTGTGCCTAAACCATCCCATGGACGACCGTCGTCTGGACCTATTATCAATTCAGCGTATACTGCAGAAACTGAAACATCGAACCCGCCGAATACGGCTCCGGGTGCCACAGGTGCACAAATGATCGTACAGCCGGAGCAAGTTCATTCTTACAGACCATCCTCTCTTCCTGCCTCACAGGTGCCTTCCTCACAGGTCCCTGTATTCTATATTGCCTACTTACCGGGACCTGATGGGACAGTAGGTCCACCATTGGTCAACTCACCGGACCCAGTTCACCCCCTTGGACCATCCGTGCATCGTCCTGTCTCAGCTAACGTCGTTCCTGGAACCGCCACCGTGCCTGCAACTGCGTTGCCACCCCCAACAGTAGCTTATGAATCACCCCCTGCTTACACAGTCCAGATACCAGTTGAGACAAAGGATGAACCCCTTTATCTTGATTGTATCTAACAAACACACTTTGCACAGATGTAAACCAACATGAATATCATTGCTTTGATCATTGAATGATGTGGCTGATTACCTTCAAGGAAGCTGTAAATATGCGTTGTAGGAATGCGGTAAATATGGCAGTCCACTGCCTGGCCCGTTTACATGATTTATCTGATAACCAATATAAATGCTCTCAGTAGTCAAGACGGTCACAACCGCTCACTTTCCGTGTTTTTAGCCGTACCGTGAATCTGAGGGGGTCTCACCGTTCGTGGGGGTGAATGCATGAATAGGAGAAGTGCAAGAAAGGGAGAGGGGACAGATAACGACGACACGAGTCCGGAACAATCTAGTGACAGTTCTGAACAATAATATCAAATTTCTCAGCATGATGAAGATAAACTCAATATGCACTTAGTGCTTTTTCAATGTGCTGTTGTTTTCTACGTTTGATGATATAATTGATCAATCATTTTTCATCGTCGATTTCCAAGTGAATTTTATTCCACTACACAAGCTGGAAACACACTTTTATAATGACACTACTAAGGCGTCGCATCCAAATTGTACCTCCCTGGCTGCACGCATCATGCCGCGGCTATGACGCCAAACGGCCTCAGCATCTCGCAGCGCGCCGCTAACAATGGACATGGCGTGCACGCTGCAGCTTCACGAGCTCGTTTCCTCTCCGAAAGTCGAACTTGTTCACAGGCCCAGCGAGCTGCGAGATGCTGACCCCCAGGTGGGTGCAGCTTACGGCCTGTCTTTTGTTCGCTTCGCACAAAGGGACCTTTCTGTCATTTTAGTTGGTACCATACTGACCACTTCAGATGCAAATTCAGGTCCGAAGTGTCGCTCAAATGTCGCCAGTCGCACACTACGTACAGTACACTAGCATCATATCAGGGCCCATATACAGTCAAACCTGTATATAGAGGCCACTCCAAGGGAAACAGAAAAAGTGGGTACTATAGACAGGTTGTCTTTATAGACAGGTTCTATAACATACATTTTCACCTGGAGGGAGTCAACTTAAGTGACCACTATATACACGTGGTTGCTATAGACAGTGGCCACTATAATTATTCCGATATGCTTTTCCGTATTTCATTTTCGATCTTCTTTTTCGTTCGTGTCTTCTTTCATCTCTTTCCGCATTTGCCTTTGTTAGTTTGTTTATTTTTTTTTTTTGGGGGGGGGGGGTTTCAAGAGAAAGAGAGACTCGAGAGAGAGAGAGAGAGAGAGAGAGAGATGCGGACAGATAATTTCTCCCACTTCAAAATGTCATGAACATGCAAAATATATGGACTTTACAGTTGTTATAAGTCCTTCTGCTTTTAAAGATATTCTGCTGAATTTTAGCATGTCTGAGCTGTATGTAATCGAAATGTGGAACAATATTATAATTGTACAATTATGTAAAAAGAAATCTGTACAGTGAACAATATTAATATTCCGCCAATATGAGTGACGAAAAGAAAATCGACATGTGTATAAAGATGGGGCTTTTAAACATTTTGATACTCATAGTGGGAGTTAGCCCACTCCCATTCATCCCCATAACATTCCGCCACCATCAATAGGATCAAATGCGCCAGATTTTGATTGTTTGAAAACAATTACAGGTGCCAGGGTCATCCGAATACTAATTAGCTTTCTAAGCTTGCGCAAGAAATTTCGGACAATATAGACACGGCTCCGTTATTAGTTATTGCTTTCCTTTCGATCATATGTTGTATAATTTAAAAAAAATGTATGTTTACTCATATAAATTTTCTATTTTATATTCTGTTAGTCAGTTCTTATCCCAAACTTAACGTTGCATCTTCTATTTAAGTGAATTTGGGGATAATAAGTATATCACCCCAAAAATATGTAACTTTTACGAAGAAGTGTACAGCAATTCAATTACTTGTCATCTTTTCGTCTTAAACTCATTTTTTTATGAATGCGTTCGAAAAAAAACACAGTTTTTCGTTAATGAGGATAATAATGACGATAAAAAATATAACAATAGTGATAATGATTATACTAATGATACGAATAATAATACAATTTTGATATAACGTTTTATCTAGCCTACCCATGCAAGGTAGCCGATAAGTTCTTATGACGATAATATTATGAATTAGACATTTGATGCTAGATCTATCACTCCGATATAGTGCACCACAATGTGGATAATTCATTTCTTTTTGAGGGATATTTATTATTTTCTTTCTTTTAATTAATGATTTATTCCCGGGCGCGTCATATTTTTGAGCGTGTGTAAGAGATCTTTGCACAGACTTGCACTGAAACGTTTAAGCAAATAGACAATAATTTAGATAAAGATAACTAGGTAAAATGTAATAGTTATGAAGTTCCGCGAACATTCCAATTGACAGCTGAACTTTCGTTTATGATATGATTTCGTTTCCTTTCCTAATTAAGCTAATATTTCTCGAAGTGGCGAATGCTCGCTAGCATAAATAAACAAATATTTGTCAGGTACTGTGTATTTTACTTTGTGTTTTTTTTTTCGTGGATTGGTTTAATCAATTGTGTTTGTGTTTTAGGGGGGGGGGGGGGGGGGGTAATACGAATTGACTATTCACGCATCCTATTGCCATAATAGTGTCTTAATTGTTGGTCTTCTATTGCAAGAATGAACGATTTTGCACTGGAGCTTGATAAGTATTAGTATTATTTTCTTTATTTTCTACTTGCAGTCTGCGTTTGCGCATCGTGACACAATTGGTCAACTCTATTCAACTATTTTCATTTTCTTGTTGTTAAACCAGAATGCAGGTGAATGATTACCCAATTAATGCACTCAAAAGACCTACTTATACACACTTTACAACGCGTGAATGGTCCGGCGAGTTTGAGGTTTTAAAATAAAACCCGGATCTGCGGAGTCCAGGATGCTTGCATAGATAACGCCGATCAAACGCGGCCTGGCGCTATGCTGATGACCGATTGGACTTTACTGGTCAATAGTTGAACAATAAAAGACACGGATATTAATTATGGCGACGAAATCATAGATGGAGGAAGGTTGAGATCAGGATCAAGGAAAATAAAGTATTGCTCGAATAACTTCGTCACATCTTTTAGCATAGTATTGTTTTGGTAGAGATGGCACTTAATTACTTTGTGAGTGACAGGGCAATTATTCACACGATATGATTTTTACCAAACTAGAGTTCAAAGTTTGTTTGAATGAAATGGACCCACATATACATGTAGCTTCATTATTGTAAACCAGAAATGAAAGTGTGCATTGTTTCTTCAGTCGCCCACCACACACAATCTACAGTCACAAAATTCTTTGTCTACACATAACCTCATATCTTTATATTTGTACACAAATCCTCATATTTTCATCTTTTTTTTGTAAAATATAACATACCCACATCAATTCTATAAATATTCCAAAAAGATATTTGTTGATTCATCATTTGAAAATATATTATTGTTCTGTTTTTTATATATATAAATTCATCTAAAAAGGAAAATGATATACGCATGCGTAAAAAACATATTGACTTTTCAGGAAAAAAAAAGGATATGCGAAATTTTGTATAAGAGTGAATGAGAAATTGTCCGACACGACGTATCCGTGTCTTTAAAGATTCATAACTTTTGAACGGGTTGTCCGATTTTGCTCAAACTCATAGATGGTTTGTTTTCCTTAAAGTGTATGGAATTAACCAGAAATAACTTTATCCACCATGATGTGTATTACTTTCAGGAGTTAAAGACTAATAAACGGCCCAGCAAACACGAAACGTTTTTAGAACGTTTTCATAAGGTTCTCATTTTATATGTAGGTCCTCTGTTCTTTTTGAAGAAAAAAAAAAACACCTTCTCTTGCAAAACGTGTACCGTAAAGATGTAATTAACTTTCGATTTATCGTAGCTCTTTTTTATGTTTCGGGCCCCTGATAATGATCTTAATTCCTCGGCCTAGCTCCCCACCCCCACCCGACCCACCCTACGTCCCGATTGACCGAGCTTGACTTATATACAGACAGCGTTGAGTGTGTGCATGGAAAACTGACTCTCGCCTGTTTATCTGATTACATCTATTTTTATGGCACTTTTAATATGAATATGATATGAATTTCCTGATATCACTGGCGCATTTGCTTGGGGGTAGCGGCTGGTTTGCTGGGCGTCCCTTACCTGTTTTTTTTTTTTGGGGGGGGGGGGTAGAGTAAGGGGACGAAAATATTGTAAGTCCTCCCACTTAAATTGGCCTTCATGTCAACACTGTAAAAGCAAGTTCATCCCAGTATAGCTTTGTATGTGAGCTGCATCAAGGGATTATTGGATCAAGCAATGACAACCAGGTCCAGAGGATCCGTTTGTATTTACGTATATGCCTCTTTTCCTTTTGACCGCCGCTTACTTCCGACCACTCTTTTATCTAAAGGCCTCAAGCAGGAAAGGGGAATGAATAGGAGTCCGCCCGCTGCAGCTTCTCGCCGGGCTCGGGAAGCTGCGAGAGGCTGAGGTTGTTAAAATCACCCCCTCAAGCTGCTCAGCGAGCTGCGTGCAGGCGGGCCGCATGTACTCCCGGTATTTAATGACCGCGTCCTGGTGTGCGAGCTGCAGCTTCTCGGGGTGGTATAATTTGGATGTGGCGGCTAAAACGGGTTTCATAACATTACAACGGTTAATGATCACATGCTGATCAAAGGAGCTGTCACTTTCTCAGTGACTAAAATTATAATATTCACTTGTCTTCCCATCGGCCAGCGTTTTGACGATTCCAGAAAACATGAAGAGGAAAGATCATTTTACGAAGGGAAATGGCCATTCAAGGTACTGAGCCCCCCCCCCCCCCCCCCCCCCCCCCCCC
>BQKZ01009046.1:0-12087 GCA_036244855.1 Temnopleurus reevesii
TGTGAATACAATCGATGGTGCCCGAACCATTGCGGCAATGGTTTATTATGGTTTCGGAGAATAATGAAAAAAAATAGATGAAAACAAAGAAGAAAATTTGAACAACGGCGGATAATTGTTTTAAAAGTGATGAATTGTCAAATACTTAGTGACATTACGATGCCTGTGGCTGATATGGATCCTTCTGGTCGGCAACTTTAGCAGAATCTGTGACGTATTTGCAGACTATTCCTTTTTACTTCTGTGTATAAAATCGTCAAAACCGATATATATATAAATGTAGAATGTGTTCAACATGATTTTTATCAAACGAAATACATGCAAAACTGATAAAGTCATGCTACACTGTAGCGAGAAACAGTATTTTATTGACTCAAAAAGAGGAGAATGGGAAAATGTGTATACAAAATAAATGGCGACTTGTCCAACACCACATACGACATTAACGTTGTGGACATGACGGATCCCCATCAAAAGCAGAGATTGTGATATCATTGCTAATTAAAAATGTTTATAACTTTCAAACGGATTATCCGACTTTGTTCAATGTTTCACAGTATATTTATCTCATTTCCCCCTCCACTGACTGCACAATAATTCCAGGGATGGGTTACCCTTTAACCCTTTGCATACTGGAACCGGGTAAAGTCCCAGGAACAAAGTCTATGGAACACGATATGAAATATATACTAAAATAAAGTGGGTCATATTTTCGCTAATAGTCTATGCATTTATGTATTGTATACTATGTATTAATTATGTTTGTTAAGCGCATAGGGACGTCTTTACGTATTTTGCGCTATAGGCCTATAAAAATGTCATTATTATTATTATTATAAAAGATCCGTACACCGTGTATCGAACTATGTGGACCCAACAATCACAAGTCTGTTCCGATTTGAATAGCATAACAAAGGAACATTGAATTGGCGTTCGACTTAATCTTACGGGCTATATCGCGTTATGGTAATTACATAATTGAGTAGTCAAAGGGTTAACTCCATTTCTTTTGAACACGATATAAACTATATTCGAAAAGTTAAGTCGAACGCAAATTAAATGCTCCTTTGTAATACTATTGAAATCGGAAACGGCTTGTCATTGCTGCGTCCGCACAGTTAAATACATGGTGTACGGATCAATTGTCTGCGTTAATATTCGACTTAATTTTTTCGGAAATAATTTATATCGTCTTTTTTTTTTTGCTTTTTTCGTTCAGCTGACAAGCTTTTCCTCACCGACATTGACGACAGCGCCATTTACGTTGCCGAGAACACAGGCTCAAATTTCTTCTCATCCAGCTTCCGTCAGCTGGACCTAACTGGTGTTGAGGACCCGATCGGGGTGGACTATGAATACCGGAACGACATGGTGTACTGGACCGACGAAGGCCGCCGAGCCATCAGCAGGGCTAAGCTCGATGGGTCGCTGCAAGAAACACTGGTCCAGGATTTCCAAGGAGTTGGCTGTAAGTGGTTTTACGGGCATGTTTTTTCTTCAATGATTGACAAAATAATTGCGGGAAATGACATCCTCTTGGCTGTTTAGGGCAAGATTTCAGATACAAAAGAATATTTTTCATCAAGTGAATTTCCATATGAAGATTGATGAATCCCAAATAATTTGTGTCAATACATAGATTGTTCTGAACAAATTACATACTCTTCTTGTAATGATATAGCCTTATTATTTAGAACATGCTTTACGGTGACATATAGTCTTGATCTGAGTGTTGAGATGTATTAAGTTTATTATTTCTCCACTATTGCACAGATTTTACAAAAAAATGAAGATGAAATGTGTATTTTGTGTTTTACTAATTAACCTACAAGAATTAACAATAATATTAGAAATAAAAAAAGCAGAAAAATGTTCAAGTCATTTATATAAGTAGTGTAAATGAAGTATACTGAAGAATATCCAGATATTAAAGGTATTGTGTTCTAAATTGTATATGTCTAATATAACATTCATGGGTATAGGATACAAATACTCTTAAGATAGGCACTCCTTTGCATATATTTTTAAAAGAATAATTCCTGTAAAGTGTATATAAATTATAAAATTAAATGTTTTACTTAACTAATGTATTAGACCCCGAAGGAATAGTGTTGGATCTAGAAGATGACAAAATGATTTGGACAGATACTCTTCTGGAAACTATTGAAAGCGCAAACCTTGATGGCTCGAGCCGAAGGAACATCATTAATACGGGGCTCTATCTTCCTTGGAGCATAACCATCTCTCAAAAGAGAAAGTAAGTCATGTCAAGTCAGGAAAACATCCTAAAATAACTTCTTTTAAAATTTCTTTTTTTTTGGGGGGGGGGGATAATAGATACCCTTGTGGAAACGATTAAAAGTACAAAAGTTGATGGATCTATTAAACCGAATGTCGAATGAACCTCATCAAAACGGGTTTTTTATCTGCTTTCGAGCAACGATCTCTCAGCAAAGAAATTAGGGCATGACCACTCCAAAAACACCATTAAAATAGTTGGATTTGGGGGAAAATAACTATTTTGAAAGGTACCCTCCTGTAAACGATTGAAAGTGCAAACTTTGATGGGTTTAACAGAATGAACATATGGGCCTTCTTCTTCCTTGGAAAATAATAATTTCATAAAAAATTAAAATAAATCATGTTCAGTCAGCCACAAGGATGATGGTAAAGCTGGTACTGATCACTACAAATCAACAAATACCGTCTTAATAATAATGAAATTTTACAGTTATTTTCCTGATTTTGCTTCTAACCAGGATGTTGTATTGGACTGAACATGGAGATAGCGTTTATGTGGATGCTAAGATTGAGATGTCAAACAAGTATGGCATCGGTCGTCGTGCCATCGTATCAACCAGGATCCTTCAACCAAACAGTCTCGCACTGGACAGTCAGGGTGTGTAAATGTGGAGTTTTCGATTTCAGTCAACTGTGACGAAGCTAGAGCGCGTCAGCCTGAAGGGGTACGTCATAGTTTGCGCGACTGCTTATTGTTACGCCATAGGTAGTTGCACACGTAACAATAAGCAGACGCGTAAAACTATGACGTATCACTTCCGGTCGACTGTGACTGTGACTGTAACGAATGAAATCGAAAGTCCATATTCATATTGTCCCCCAAATACGGTGTTCGCACGTCCCCCGTGGCATCTCGTGTTCCCCCTTTATCGCCGACTCACGCCTCTGCGTTTTTAGCCTGCGTCAGCCCAGCGCATTTGGAAATTAAAACGCTCCCTGGACGCATAACAGTCGACTGAAACTTGGCGTATGCTCTTTGAACGCAAGCCGAACGTAGGTCCACCGTCTGATCCGCGTATGCTGTGCGTACAGGCAGCGTTTTTAATTTCCAAAAACGCTGGGCCGAAGTATGATAAAAACGCAAAGATGTGAGTCGGACTCTAAAGATTTCTAATCAATCGTACTATTGATATTAACGGCAAGTCTATGGGAATTCATGTTCTAAAGTTTGCGATTGATCGCAAAAATTGATTGATTTTTTTTTACCGGCAGAAACAACCCAAGAGTGTTTATCTGTGTCAGAATACTTACTTAGTGTAAGAAGTTAAAGCTTATGCAATACAGGCTTGTCCAGACCTTAACTATACCAAAATTCTCCGTCTAATATCTAACAAATAACATAACAAATGGAAAAACTTAATTTTAAAACAGTTGTGAACTTTTGAGTACTTTCAGTGATCTACATTCACTCATTTCTGTATTATTATACACTCTTCCGAAAATTGTTTTGAGATGTTGTTCATTTATTTTCTTTGTATTATTCAGGTCATTTTTTTATTTCTGTGATTGTTGGCAGAACCAGAGTTTATATTTAACACAAGATAGGCCTATACATGTAGGTCCAACATCAACCCTTTACAAAGTTAAAAATTGAAATTTTCCAACTCTCCCTCACTAAACTTTTATCATTCCTTGCAGAGGAACGTCTGTACTGGACCGATGGATACTACGACACAATCGAATCAATTGATCTGGATACATATTCAGACCGCCAACAGCACGTGTACACAGTCACCGGTGATCCCTTAATCTTTGGAATATCACTCTATTTTCACTCGATATACTTCACGGAGATAGGAAACAGCGCCCTTTATGAGGCCGAGCTTGGCGCGACAGGTGTTCGGGAAGTTAGTGTGCATGCTCTTCCAGTCCACGTCAAGATTTATGCAGGTGAGGAGAAATCATCGGGAGACTATAATCATCCAGGGAACTTCTCTCTCATTTACAAACATTGATAAACATTTGTTTTATCATGGATAGAATGCAAGTCAAATTCATCTACAGGTGTGTTTCAGATCCGGTTCAGAGTACACTTGTATTTATGTGATTTTTTTATGGGTCTCTCATGGGCGGATCTAGCCTTCACAAATACAAAAGATTTAGGGGGCCGGTTTTGTGTGAGCACAAAAGGCGGTCCCTTATTCTTTTGTACTCGGTGTTGCTGGATCCGCGTATGTGTCTGTCCTTGGAGTGACTGTTTTATTATGTTTTAATGACCCCTTCGAAAATAAATAATTGATCCACAGCGGCATCAGTCTTACAGGGACGTAACATCCATAAATAGAAGCAAACAAGATCATACAAATGCAAAAATTCCCCTTCAAATACATTTCATTTCCCCTTTTATTCTTTCTTGGCTTCCAGGAGCAAATCGCACGAAATGGTCTTAGCTATACTCTTCTGGCTAAAACGGCTTGACTTCTTGTGCCACCTTCTTAACATAGACGCAAATGTGGATACATCTATGTTAAGAGGATCGCAAGAAATTAAGACGTCATATTAAGAAGAGGACAGGTATGACCATTGCGTGCAATATGCCCCTGGAAGGGAACAGAAGAATAAAATGGGATAAAAAAGCTATGTGAAAGGGAATTTTGCACTATTGTTTTTGTTTATAGATCTTACTTTCCTGTAAAACCGACGCTATGGAACATCTATTTATTTTTAAGGCGCCATTAAAACATAGTAAAAAGTCTCTCCGAGGACGGAGACCCATAAAAAAACTTATTCACCTAAAAACAAGTGTGCTCCGAACCTGATCTGAAACACACCTGTAGATTCTTCCCATTATAAGAATTATCTAATGCTTCGAAGTAATTTGCCATCCAATATCCTCTATATCTACATTATGTAGGACCCCTGTATTCCTTGGAAATAAAGTTAAAGGAAAAGAACATTCGCTTCATTTTATCATTATATTTTGGTCAGATCTCACGTGTCCTGATCCTCTAAAGCATATGTGCCACTTCTTGTGCCACCCTCTTAACATAGACACAATCGTGGACACATCTACGTTAATAGGATTGCACAAGAAGTTAAGCCATCTTAGTAGGGAAAGGATAGCTTTTCATGCAATTGGCGACTGTATTTCTTGGAAATGAAGTTAAAAGGAAAAAAAATCACTTCATTTTATTATTTTTGTTGTCAGATCTCACGTGTTCGGATCCTGATCAGTGCACTGGTCACAGCACATATGCCACTTCTTGTGTCACCTTCTTAACATAGACACAGACGTGGATACATCTACGTTAATAGGATTTCACAAGAAGATAAGCTATCTTGGCAAGGAAAGGATGGCATTTCATGCAATTGACGACTGTATTCCTGGGAAATGAAGTTAAAAGAAAAATACATTCACTTCTTCTTTTCTTATTTTTTGTCAGATCTCACGTGTCCTGATCCAGATCAGTGCACTGGTCACAGCACATGTGCCACTTCTTGTGCCACCCTCCTAACATAGACACAAACGTAGATACATTTATGTTAATAGGATTGCACAAGCAGTTAAGCCATCTTAGCAGGGAAAGGATAGCTAAGACCATTTAATGTAATTGACCACTGTATTCATTGGAAATACACCGGTCACATAGGGTCCCGGAAGCAGCACGATTTACCACGACTCTTTGTTCGGAGGCACTTAACCACCGTTAAGTCTGAATTAACAAAGAGTCGTGTTGAATCGTGTTGCTTCTGGGGCCCTATGTGACCGGGGCATCACAAGAAAAATACATTCACTCTATTTTCTTATTTTTCGTCAGATCTCACGTGTCCAGATCCTGATCAATGCACGGGTCATAGTACATGTGAACTGATTGCCTATCAGACGCCATCGTGCACATGCCTACCGGGATATACAGGCGCTACTTGTGAAGAAGGTACTGTTTCTTGACTACCAGGACTTTGTTAAAACACCGACCATAATTTATCTTGTAGTATAATCAAAGGAGTGATATTCGATGAACAACTAAAAGATGCACATTTTTATCCTAACACGCCGGGCTGAAGCCAGGTTAACAATAATGCTTTGAGCACTCAGCAGAGTGGATACGTGAGCTATATAAATTGCATCTATTATTATTGTTAGAAGTAGTAGTATCATTATTATTAATATTATTATTATTATTATTATGAGTATTATTATTATCATTATCATTATTATTATTAGTAGTAGTAGTAGTATTATTAGTACTATTACTCTTATTATTATTATTATTATTATTATTATTATTATTATTATTATTATTATTATTATTACCATTATTATTATACCATAGCTTTAACCTGCTCCGAGCCTTATGATACGGACGACGAAACGCACTATGATGATCCTCGAGCGACCTATTACCATGATGAAACTTTGGATGAAGTTTGTGATAACGGGTACGATGAACGCACGTGGTATTGCAATGGATACACCGGGGATTGGTATACACGTGATAATATCGACTGCGATATTCCTCCAAACTCAGGTACATCTTTAGATTCCATTAACTCTCAATAGACCACCTTCGTAATGTATTCAAATTTCATGCACGCTTCTTTGTCAAATGCACAATGACAAACCATTTGTTCATCTGCTATAAAATAATGATATTTAAATAGAAGGAATGTGGATATAGCACGCAGCGGTCGTTGCTAGATTGGTCAAGCTACAATGTTTGTTCAACCTCGCAACGTTAATGCATGCAAGTGGCATTCTGACTATTGTACTCTCATTATTTTCTGACAGCGGAAAACACAATTTCATTTGGGGTAGTCGTGAGTATATATGAATACATTACGAAAGTGGTCTATTAATACTTATCCGGTGTTTAACCGGGCTTTAGCCAGTGAACACCCGGGAAATACTTGGAAATATAAAGCTCATAATACAAGCTCATATGATTTTCAATCATTCAGCATAAGATAAATATTCAGTAATTCGACGTGCTCGTTAATTACATTTGTTTGTGAATTATTTCGGCTTATTTCAAAAGGAAATTGAACTTAGACTTGATGTCTTCATAAATCTGTAAATATTTAGCATTGAATGGTAAACGTCTTAAAATCCAAATTTCGTTAGTATTTAGCAGAGGTTCGCTTCAACAAAATAAAATGCCCCCTTCAAAGAATTCTTTGTTAGGCCTATTTGTCTTTTTTCCTGGTCAGCGCGTCAATGTAAAGTGAAACGAATATTTTTTTCGTTAGCTACCGTAGCTGATAATCCAAAAGAGCCAACTTCGCATCCATTTGCACCCTCCGACAAAAAAATCCTAATTACGAACTTTCTTCTGCATAGAACATTCCGGTACACTTCTCGCTCATACACACTGATGTATTTATTATGATCACATTCATAACGATATTGTACTCATATGTTCCCCATTCTATGTCAAATATTATGTCATACAGATAATAAATGAAAATAAAATGAAGACGAACAAATATCATCAATGTACTTAGGTAAATAATAACATATTTTTAACGGTATCCATAATGTTTTTTTATAACTCTAGGACTGTCACAAGGTGCCGTGATTGGGATTTCATGCACATTGGGTATCATCGTGGTAATCGGTGGGCTGATACTCTGCAAGACGTAAGTTCATTTGGAAACTTTTTATCCTTTTTTTCTCTGCAAATAGTAATAAATGGATTCAAAGATTGATCATCAGATCATAAAGTGATGTTTGTGGGTGAGTATTCTATCTAGCCGGCGGACAAGGAGTCACAAGGAGTGACTACCATGCAGTTTCGTTATTACATCTGTTTCTCACTTGATTCATGTCTCTTCATTGTGTTAGGAGTTTAAATCAATAACTATTTTCCTGGGAACCTATGTTTTACAAGCTATGCTTTTTAATATTAGGTTCCTCATATTTCATGTGATTGTCATTATGTTTATTTCGTTGAGTTCAAGATGAATATTGTATATATTTGTGGAATGTGAAGCAATAAACAAAAATTGCCCTGAACCTGGGCCCCGCAGGGGCGGATCTAGCTTTTTTTCCAAGGGGGGGGGGTTGAGCCAAAGATGATGCGGAGCATCGTCCAAAAATGCACGAACCGCGAATCGGCGAGCCGATTTTTCTGCTATTTTGAACCCCTGTAAATGATGTTATCCTGCCATCTACTAATGCAATGGAGACCATAAAAAGCAGTCCATGATAACATATTTTAATGNACCGACCATAATTTATCTTGTAGTATAATCAAAGGAGTGATATTCGATGAACAACTAAAAGGTGCACATTTTTATTCTAACACGCCGGGCTAAAGCCAGGTTAACAATAATGCAAAACGCTTTGAGCACTCAGCAGAGAGGATACGTGCGCTATAACTTGCATTTTTTTATTATTATTATTATTAGTAGTAGTAGTAGTAGCAGCATTATTATTAATATTATTATTATCATTATTATTATTATTGATATTATGAGTATTATCATTATCATCATTATTATTAACATCATTAGTATTATTATCACTATTATTATCATTATTATTATTGTTATCATTATTATTATTATTATCATCATTATTATTATTATTATCATTATATCATTAACCTGCTCGAGCCTTATGATACGAACGATGAAACGCACTATATGATGACCCTCGCTCGACCTATTACCATGATGAAACTCTAGATTAAGCTAATAGATGTACATTTTTATCCTAATGATTACAATATTATAGCTTTAACCTGCTCCGCGTCTTACGATACGAACGATGAAACGTACTATGAGGACCCTCGCTCGACCTATTACCATGTAATAGGTCTACTATCATTATTACTATTATTATCTTATGAGTATTATCATTATTTTATAATTATTATTATCGTTATTGTTATCATCATTGTTATTATTATCATTATTATTATTATTATTACTACTGCTAACATTATTAGTATTATAATTATTATTATTATTAATGTTATTGTTATCATTATTATTATTATTATTAATGTATTATTATTATTATCATCATCATCATTATTATCATTATATCATAGCTTTAACCTGCTCCGAGCCTTATGATACGGACGATGAAACGCACTATGAGGACCCTCGATCGACCTATTGCCATGTACTAGGTCTATAATACTATCATTATTATTATTATGAGTATTATTGTTATGAGTATTACTATTATTATTATCATTATTATTATTATTAGTATTATTATTATTATTATTACTATTACTATTATTATTATTATCATTATTACGAGTATCATTATCATAATTATTATTATTATATCATAGTTCTAAGCTGCTCCGAGCCTTATGATACGACGATGAAACGGACTATGAGGACACTCGATCCACCTATTACCATGTACTAGGTCTATAATACTATCATTATTTTATTATCATTATTATTTTAATGAGTACTATCATTATTCTATAAATTATTATTATTATTATGAGTATTATTGCCATGAGTATTACTATTATTATTATTATTATTATTATTATCATGATTATTATTATGAGTATCATTATTATTACTATTATTAGTATTATTAGCATTATTATTATTATTATTACTATTACTATTATTATTGTTATTATTATTATTATTATAATTGTCATTATTTTCATCATAGCTTTAACCTGCTCCGAGCCTTACGATACTAACGATGAAACGCACTATGAGGACCCACGAGCGACCTACTACCATGATGAAATACTGGATGAAGTTTGTGATAACGGGTACGACAAACGAACGTGGTATTGCAATGGATACACCGGGGATTGGTATACACATGTCAATATCGACTGCGATCTTCCTCCAAACTCAGGTATATGGATGGAAGATTATAATAATAACTCATTCAAAATATTTATCTATTAATTTATGTATTCCTTTATTTCTTTATTTATTCGAATATATTTATACAGGTACAAAAGATCAGCAATCCGTTGTTTACATGAATGTCCTGGTAATACAATAAAATAACGACAATGTTGTCTTGTGCTATTTGGTTTTATCATAAAAAATATGTCTATTACTTTGCTTGTATCTATTTGGGATATTTTTTCACCAAGCCTATTGGCATTTTATGATTACCTACTTCATTTTTGGGAATTTGGAATTTATCTATTTATGAATGACATGAATTGTAATGTTGCATGCTGGAAATTGAAATAAAATTGAATTGAATGGAATTTAATTGAATTGAATTGAATTGAATTGAACTTATAGACCGGCATTTAGCCAGTGGACACCCGGGAAATACTGGTCTGATATGGCGCTCGGACTGTTGTTCTTTATTGTCCTTATCCATTGTCTGATACGTACGGCTACACCAAAATGCCAGGTACAAAAGTTTATGCCTGGCTGTTCACCGTATAAATGTAAATGGGATATCAGTCTTAGGTGTTGTAGTCATTACATGGTGTCAATTATCTTAAATGGAAATTCCCGAAAATCAAATTTTAACGCTAAATGAGCCTCAGCAGGTACGTGTCATCATGAAATTATAATCATGGTCATTGAAATGAATGAATTTCAATGACCATGATTATAATAATGGTTTAAAAGTAGTTACTGTTGATGTAAAATATATATCTTTCACTAGCAATCCATGACTTTTTTTTTAAATGACTGGTAACTAAGTACACTATAGTTTACTGTTTGGCAGTCGGGAAATAGAACAATATCAGATGTACGTTGTTTCCTTGATTTTTAAACCAGATCTATATTCTCTCTCCATTCTGTTATTTCTTTTTCTGCTGTGTAAGTGCATAGGCACATGCTATGCTATGTGTTATGCGCTATAAAAGAACTGAATATTATTAATAATACAAATATGAAGGATTCTTTGTTGTTGTTGTTTTTCTTATCATGTCATGATAATCCATAACTGGCCCACTATGTCAAAATTTGCAGCTTATTACACCCACTGACAAAAATCTAATTACTGACTTTCTTCACCATAGAACATTTTTGTGCCAGGTACACTTCTTGTAAGAAGAACAAAATATTATTGATGTGTTTAGGTAAATAATAACATATTTTATGGTATCCATAATGTTGTTTTATTATTCTAGGACTGTCACAAGGTGCCGTGATTGGGATTTCATGCACACTCGGTATTATCGTGGTAATCGGTGGGCTGATACTCTGCAAGACGTAAGTTTTGAAACGTTTTATCGATTTTTTATTGTGTAAATAGTAATACCGTAAATGGACTCAAAGATTGAGTGATGTTTGTGGACGAGTATTCTGGCCGGCTGACAAGCAGGAGACCCAATTTGCTTTTTAATTTTGTATTGTTAGACTTTTATTTCCTCTTTCTCTCGCTCATTTTCTGTTTCTGGTCCCCAAGGAAAACCGGCTGCACTTATTTGCAGTGCGGCTCTCCAGCCGTCTCTCTCCGCTCTCTTCTTTTAATTTCTTTTATTAAAAAATATATATTATAATTTTGCTGCTTGCGGTGCTTTTTGATCGAGTAACTTTTGTAATTTTCTTATGATGTATATATAATCTTTATTTCTTCTGTATGTTGTGTATATTTCATTTTTTTTGTATTTGTTGTGTTATCTTTTATGACGGAAATAAAACAAACAAATAAATCCCCGAACCTGGGCCCCGTAACACACACATTTTCAATCAATCGTGCGATTGATGTCAATCGCAAGTCTATAGGAAATTATGTGCTAAAGTTTGCGAATGATTGCAAAAATGGATTTGTCTATTTTATGTTACGAGCCCCCAGATTCACTCGGAACAGCGCGCACACAGCAAAGGTCTCTGCATTGAAAATAGGTACCCCGCAACAGGCGCGCACCGTGGGGG
>BQKZ01009046.1:21585-33797 GCA_036244855.1 Temnopleurus reevesii
GGGTTGAGTTATTTAAAAAAAAAAAATTATATGTTTTTTATGTTTTATGTATCAAGTACATGTATTTTGATATCGATACATCTTAATTAATTGTACACCTCAGGGTTGCAAGCATATCAAGCTCTGATGCTTGCCCCGTATAGCCCTTCTATATCTCATGTAGTTTAATTTGTGTTTTATACCCATCATCTATGATGTTATTATTACATGTATTATCAGTTTTTCTGATGTTTTCATATCGTTATTGTCTTTACGAACCGGCCTCTAACTACATGGGTGCTGTTTGAACACGAAGAAACCCTGACATAGCACCAAGTACAATAGCACATCACTTATATTCATGGTTTTTCAATAGCGGTTATTTCAATGGAATTGATACGACTGGATTGTGCAACCACCTATCGCTAGTAGGTCAGTTCGTACAATCGGTGACGATATGAATGATATGTTGTGTGACATAGAAACCAATAAATTCAATTCACTTCAATTCAAATCAATTCAGTTCAAATACCGCACCATGTCGGGTGAAACATCTTCTATGTACTTTCTTGCTGAGTGTGTACAACAGAAGGGTGCAATATTGGACTTTTTCGAGTTTCGAGTTCTGCCGGTGATTGCACCTTTTCGCGAAGGTTTTCAGTTTTTGTGCACATTTTTTCTTAATTTGAAGAGTACCAAATATATTTGTACAGCGTATTGAAGAAATACCTAATTCCCCGGTCACATATAGGACCCCGGAAGCAACACGATTCAACACGACTCTTTGTTAATTCACAGTTAACTGCCTCCGAACAAAGAGTCGTGTTGAATCGTGTTGCCCTCGGGGCCCTATGTGACCGGGGCTTAACGTGGCCTTGGAAGCAAAACGATTAAACACGACTCCTTGTTAATTCTCAGTTAACTGCCTCCGAACAAAGAGTCGTGTTGAATCGTGTTGCTTCCGGGGCTCTGTGTGACCGGGACCTAAGCAAATTATCCGGGTGTACCCACGGAAAGCAGTTGTCAATAATATATTGTCAAATACTGCTTTCACAAAAGTGTGTAGCAATAATTCTTCATGCTATACGTCAAGCTATAAGAGGAGTGATTCTTTTAGTCAATATCAATCAGCATTTGCTTTTGCAAATTTTGTAATACAATCTACAGTGGTCAATAGAGTGAAAATGTCAATCTGAAAGCTAATCAGTATTTGTTTTTGCGTTTGCCGCATAATGGGTGACTTCAAGTATGGTGTTGAACGCTGGTGTTGGTGTTGCAGCAAAACCAACACCAGCCTCAACACCAACCTTGAAGTCTGTCGGTGTTTGGGGTAGACCTCGCGAGATTCTGACGTATTTCCGGTCGTTTCTGTATCACTTCTGTAAACTGACCAACGGTGTTGGAGCTTGGTTTACGGACCGTTTTGCTCTCTCAACACCAACACCAACACAGAACACCGTACTTGAAGTCACCCATTGCAGGAATAGAAATTACAATTTTTACTCATGAGTATTTGTATAATATTTTTATTATCAATGTGAAATAATCACTTTTCGGTAAACGGTTTCGTTGTATTTACACTCAATAAACCATGTAATATCAATTATTTCCCATGGGAATTCGAGATTGACATGGAAATAGAAAACGCTTCTCAGAAGATGATTTTTTTAAATTATTATTGTTTTATTCATTACGGTTTCGTTAGATTGTTTACACTGCATAAAAGTGTTGGACGAAAGTCAACATAGCCAACTGTTGGGCAATTTTATTTCGTCATTTACCAAGCAAACTTGCCTTATTATCAGGCTGATTGTCAATTTCGCTAACGGGTTGGCAAGATGATAATGATAATAATTATCATAATTACAACATTTATATGGAACTTTATACTGGCGGTTCTAAGCGCCTTGCTAGTGGTTTTAAACTAAATCCTAAACGGTCAAATTCAATTAAATCGCTTGAAAAAAATTAAGGGGGAAAATTTCTGCGCCTTCATAAGTGAAGACCAACCCACAGCTGAGTCAGATAAACCAGGTAGTTGGGAATTTGAGATGGATAAACTAGGCATTGAAGAGATGCGTTTTTGGTAAAGTCTTGAATTATTCGATAGAATTTACATTTTGAATACATACATGTAGGTAACCGATTCCAAAGGAATGGGGCGACTACAAAAAAAGGCTCGATCACCGTAATTGGTATTTGTTCGGGGACCACGGGGAACTGAAGCGGCAAGTTGCTGATGACCGGAGCGTTCGGAGAGAGATCGAGGAGATGATATAGAATTGAGTAAGTTGAAAGAAAATATTGATTACAGAGCATGAATATTTGCCGATAACAGATGAAGGTAAATTCCAGTGCCAAACAGTTGGTCTGTTGGTTGGTTGACATTTCGCCCAACAATGTTTCAGTGTACGCTTTCGATGTTTCATTCAGTATAATATGCACAACCCGATGTGGTTTGCTGTGACGTTTCATGACTATTTTCAAGTGTCGAGTTTGGTTTCAGAGTCACGTATATTTCTCAAATATTCATCAAACCCCCCAAAAGCTTCAAAATGTGGGGTTTTGTACAAGATGAATATTGGTTATTTTTCATTCACATGAAAAGTATCATATACGGTTAAAGTACATTCATGAGATGATAATCATAATTACAACATGTTTTGACACTTTTTTTAATAATAATAAACAGACGAAACGCTAGAACAGAAGCAGAAATATGCATATGAGCATCAAAAAAACACAATAAAAACATCAACAAAAATTCCAATATCAATGTTGTATTCAATAGAATTATAAAGTAAGTATTTTACGTAAACCAAAGTGAAACGTGAAATTATTGTGCACAAATTAGCGTAATTCATTACCATTATAAAGAATGTATGCCTATGTGAAATGTGATTATCAACTACGCGAATTCGCTCGACTATAGTGGATGAAAATGTGTTCTATTAACGACCGGTCCATGTTGAATTATCAGGATTAAATCTTTGTATCTTGAAATATACTGGAACAATGAACATATAAACTTCAGGTAATTCCAGACCTGTTTTAGCCAATTATTAAACAGGTTAAAACATATTTGAAATGGTGATCATTGCATCAGCTGAATCATCTAAATTCTATTTCGATCCTGGACAATGCTACCCATTGACTTTCATCTTGTTCATCTTTGGAAAATGAAATTATCAAATTTCTCTTGAAAAAATGTATAAATCTATCTACAGCAATAATGATACAAATTGAGTTTAATATAAGCATAATGATAAAGACTGTTGCTTTTATATTCTACTAAACACAGAATTACATGTGCTATGAACTGTTGTCACAATATTCACAAAAATTACGTGCCTATAAATTCAACTTTAAGCATCAAATATATAAAATGCAGGGGCATCGCCGACAATATATTGTTATGGGTCCTTACCCCTGAAAAAAAAAACAACGTTCCTAAAAATTTCTTACCCGTATAAATATATATATTTTTTTTATACTTTTCCCCCCTATCCCGGCCTTCATCTCAAGTATTTTGCGGCGAACTCTGAAATGTACCCGTATTCCTCTTCTTCTTCTTCTTCCTCTTCTTCTTCTTTTTCTTGTTCTTGTTCTTTTCTTCTTCTTCTCCTCCTTGAGTTCCCCAAGTCTGGAGAAATTTACACAGATGGAGTGTACAGGTAATTTGGGTGCAACAATTTCTGTTTCAATTTTTTTTGGGGGATGGGCCTTCCATTTTAATACAAAAGGAACGTATCCTAAATTTTATGATCATAGCTATATGCAGAACTTGGCAAAAGACATAAAGGTGTGATGAAGTTTTAACGTGCAAATTTAACCCTTAAAGTCTGAATCAGTGCAACTTTACCAGATAGGTGACGATTACTAAGCTCCTTTGCTGGTGTTTCTGGCACTCATGGTCGAACTACGGGTGATGGTGCTCGTCTTTGATCTTATGGTGGGCTGTGGAATGCCTGCTAGATTACAGGTCAGTAGGCATCGAAAGACCTCTCCGAAGTTAGGATGCTTCAGACCGTAGATGATGGGATTCAGGGAGCTGTTGAGCGCCATGATGGAGCCCGAGTAGAAGGTGAGAACGCTTGCACCAGGGATAATGAAGTTGACACCTTGAGGACAAATACACACCACGAAAACGCATACGACCATGAAGAGGTTTTTGGTGATTTCGATCTCGCGCTTGTTGAAGCTTGAGTTGGCTGATTTGCCCTTTCCGGCGGCTTTTCCGGGCGCTTTGGTTGATCCGCCTTTTCCGGGCTCTTTCGTTGAGCCGTCTTCCTTGAACTGGGACCGGAAGGACTTCGTGCTCCCGACGACGTGGATGAGGATGAGGATGTAGAAGATGGCGGTGATGATGAGAGCGAGGATGAGTAGGACGGCTTGGATGAGAACGTAGAATGCTCGTAGCGGGTTGTCATCCGTCACGGAGCAGAGCCGATAGAAGGCAGAGTAGCCAACCGATCCGATCCCGAGGGATGGCGGCGCTACCATGGCAACAATGGATGCGATCCAGATCAACATTGCGACGATGATCATACTGCGGAACGTGTTGATTCCGTGGTAGCCGTGCACCGATCGAGTGATAACGTACCAACGGATAACGGAGATGGCTGCCAAGGACATCACGCTGCAGCAGATAGCCACAAAGGACACATAGACGACGGTCTGGCATATCACATCAGGGAGTTGCCAATTTGAGGGGCTCAGGAGCATCGATGTCTGAAAGGGGATTATGATGCAGGTGAGAAGATCAGCTATGGCGAGACTAATCACCAGGACATTAGTCGGTGTCTGGAGCTTCTTGGACAACACAACAGACGCAATCACAAGACTGTTGCCTACCATTCCCAAAATGCTAACAAACAGGAGCAGGGCGCTATTCATGATACGATGATTGAATGGAATACCTATTGCCGATGGTAAGTCCTCAAAGTTAGTGGTATCCCAATCAAACTCGGTGACAATTTCAGTCACAGTTTCACTTTGATCCGTTGTGAAGCTCACGTTGTCCAGCGCCATTGTTGTCAATGTTCACCTCCGGAAAGATTCAAATTTCAATGTTAGTGTCCTCACACGCGCCCATCAACGTCAAACAAAACGTGTATATATATATAGCTGCGTAAAACAGTCTCATTGATATAGAAATGACTTAATTGGTTTCTGCTAAATAATATAGATCTTTCTGAGCGGAAACGGGAGATGGCACTTCATCTTACAAAATGGTAAATGAACAGATCGTGACTAGATTTTAAAAGCAACTCAGAAATCGATTGTCAGAGAATGGGATGATGCTTTGGCGTCATTGATCACGTGACTTACTATACGCCAGTGACACGTTCTTATACCACTTCTATCATTACAACTACCGGGCGATTTCTCCATAAGTTACTTTCTTTCTTTTCTGTGATGATGATGATGAATTTAGATTTAAAGGCGTTTCTCATTCAATTCTGAATATTAATGCNCGGAACAAGAACGTCGGGATGAAAAGTAAACAAAAACAAAAACAAACAGTCAGAATTTAATATAAGCTTATGACTACATTTGCTTTTTAATCAGTCCTATCGATTTAAGGGTCCATCGTACAACAACAAACTTTATGTTACGATTCATATTTTTTTTTGTCTTTGTTATATTCGGCGTTCCTCTTTGATATGTTTTATAATGTTACAATCATGAGTGAATGCTACTAAAGCTTCCATTATGATACACGCTTTTAATGGTAGACTGGTAAAAACACCATGTTCACAGATGAATATAAAGAAAACGAAAAGGAAAGAGAGAAATAAGGTTTTACGGCGTGTGTCAGTCAAAATATGAATATTTCCCCCAAATAGATTGTGTCGAGACCATTTTATAAAAACGTTTTGTAATTTTCTCCTTTCTTCATCATTCAGGTACAATAAATCACGAAGACCCAACCCTCAGGTAGCCAGGAATGCTGCAAACCCTCCGGTCTTCATCGTAAACTACGGAGGCCCAGAGGCGGGGGCTCAAATCCAAGGCGGGGGCCCATCCAGCGGGACCTTCCCGCCCCACACCTACCCGCCCGGAGGGGCCACCGGATGGACCCCATCGGCCCCTCCCATACCCACGAAGGAGCAGCAGCACCAGCAAGCTTGGCAGGAGCCACCGGAAGAAATGCCTCCCCCGGGGTATTCTACCATAATCGAAGCGTCTGTAGCTAGCCATGCTAGCGGTGCTCATCCATGAAACAGCGTTTACATCATTTTTTTTGTCCAATTAGTCATTGAAAATTCTAAAAGTTACATATTTTATGTCACTTTAAAAGGAGAGTCTACCCCCCCCCAAAAAAAAAAAAACCCAAAGAAAAGAACAAAAAGTGAGAAAAGCAGACAACTGATAAGAAAGTTATCAATGTTTTAATATTTACACAAATTGGCGACTGATTACGTCATAGGTAATAGGTACAATACCATGTATTGCATTCATATCAAAGTCTTGAAAAGTTACTTTTTACCCCAAAATGTGATTTCCTCAAAGCCTCAAATTTTTCCTCAAAGCCTCAAATGCAGATGTAGATCATCTGATTGCATATTTACATTAATACAAACTTTGCGTCCTTTTGTAGACATGATGACTTTTGCACCATAAATATTTTATAAAAAATGCTATGGCAAATAGTGCACAAATGACATCATTTTCATGTATGAAAATGTTCACTGATTTGCCCAAATTTTCGAATCATCAGAATTTCATACTAACTTGTCCGATTTTCTTCATTTTTTCTGTTTATCAATTTGTTCTGCTACTTTCAAAAAAATATTTACGCTCGACTTGGAGATCGTTTCCAAACACCCGCTAAAATGGAACATTGCTCATATTGCACCGATAGAGGGCAGGGTAAAACAGAGAAGGAACTTTCTTTCATGATTGTTGCTTGAAATTAGATCAGGTTCATGTAACTATTTTTTTTTATCCATTTACATATTTTGATGTTGATGTTGAACATCCCGATCGAAAAGTTTAACCACAACTAGGGATTCGAACCACCGACCTTCTGGCTTAAATGTCGACTCATACTATTGCGTTTTTAGCCTGGGTCGGCCCAGCGTTTTTGAAAATTAAAAACGCTCCCTGGACGCACAGAGACGCAGGTCACACGGGGACTAACGTTCGGCGTATTGAGCACGAGCCGAACGTCAGTCCACCGTCTGATCAGCGTATACTTTGAGCTCAGGGAGCGTTTTTAATTTAAAAAAAAACCTGGGCCGACGCAGGCTAATAATGCAAAGGTGTCTGAAAGAGAACGGAACAGTGGTTAAGTATAATTATTACTGGTTTAAATTCAGTGGAATTTTTTTAACCTCCTTTGGCAAGTGCATATTTAGCTCCTATAACACGATATGAACTATTTCCATGAAATAAAGAGGGTCGTGGGACAAAAGATCCGTATGCCGTGTATTAATTGCACTTTCCGATTTGAATAGCATTACAAAGGAACATTGAATTGGCGTTCGACTTTATTAATTTTACGAAAATAGTTTATATTGTGTTTTATAAATAAATGACTTATATTAGATTACATATATCAATCGTCAAATATCACGGCATATTATATCAATGACACATAAAGAATATCAAATATAAAGTGCCAATGAATAAAATTTATATAGATTACTTTTACGATGTGCAGGTGAAGCACCGTATATGATTACCACCATGTATATGACAGAAATAATAATAATGATGACAATAATAATGATAATAATAATAATAATAATAACAATAATAATAATAAAAATGATGATAAATAAAAATGATAATAATGATATTAATAACAATAATGTATATGATATTAATTATAATAATACTGATGATTATAATAATAACAATGATGATAATAATGTTAATGATAATAATAATAATAATAAAAATAATGATAATAATAATGATAACAACAATCATAATAATAATAATAAATCGAGTTGGAGTAAACAATTTTAAATGCCATCAAGTCCTCATTGTCTAATTTCACAGATTTAAAAAATGATCTAAACATTGGCGTAAGTTAATTTATTCTTATAAAAAAGGTAATTCCTACATTTTCATTTTGAGCATAATGCTCCAGACAATACATCGTCAAAATCTATTGATTTTGCTAAAAATACGTGTCAAATATCATGAATATGCATGTCTGCCTACAGAGCATAAGCAGCGTCATTATCATTTCCATAAAGTCAATTCACAATACCGTTATCAACTGAACGAAGCCTATTTTGTCTCCTCCAATTCCCCAAAATGATGCTTGTTGTAACCATGGAATTGATCTCAATATAATTAACAGTGAGGTGATGTAGTATAATGATTGAGTCCTTGGACATCAATTACAGCAGCTTACCGGGTTCGAATTCCGTCATTAATGTCCTTTGGCATGTTTGGGGAGAAATAAATCAACACTAGCCGCTCTCACCCTGGGTGGTGTTTCACCAAGATAAGAAATACTTTACGCATGACTTTACGTTCGACTGGTACCCCTTCTTGTTCCCAATGGGCCACATTGTTACGCGCATCCAGCGCAAGAACTGATACCAGTCGGACGTAAAGTCGTGCGTAACTTTAAGAACGATTTGGGTACCGGAAGAAAACAACCGTCTTATGGTTGGTTCAAGCCCCATGCAGTGTGTGGATGTGTGGATGTTGATGTGTACGTGTGTATGTGTATGTGTATGTGTGTGTTTGTTCGCGTGTGAAATAAAATCCAACCCTTGTGATTATTGTGCTATTAATGGACAAAGAATAAATAATGAAATCAACAAATTTTAAAACGTTGAATAAAATCGGATAATTCGTTAAGAAGTTATGAATTTTAAAAAGCTCAGTGGCAGTGCTGCGTGAAGAAAAATAAATGCCGACATAACACCAAACATGCCAATGCAAAGGGTATCATTAGTGAAACGCGTGTTCATTCTTTATATAAAAAGAAATACACATTACTACGGGAGCTTAAAAGTGCCCCCAGAAGCCGAGATAATTTAGGACATGAAGACGAGAAGACGAGGCGAGAAGACGAGAAAAAAAGAGTCACGAAGACAAAAAGACAAGATCTTGGATATCGGCAAATCGACTTCTGTAGTACATTGAGACAAGAAGACAAGGTACTGAGAAGACGAAAAGACGAGAAAAAGAGTCAAGAAGACAAGAAAACAAGATCCTTCATCTCGTCAAGTCGACTTCTGTGAGAGGAGAAGACAAGAAAATACTCTAGCATCTCGTCAAGTCAAATTCTGTAGGATAAGAAGGCAAGGAGACAAGATTCTGGATCCAAGATCTTGTCTTCTTGTCCTACAGAAGTCGACTTGATAAAATCCAGGATCTTGTCTTCTTGTCGTTTCGTCTCACAGAAGTCGACTTGATGAGAACTAAGATCTTGTATTCTTGTCTTCTTGACTATTTTTCTCGAATTTTCGACTTCTCAAGATGTTGACTTCTTGTCTTTTTATCTTACAGAAGTTGATTTGCCGAGATCCAAGATGTAATCTTTTTGTCTTCTTGACTCTTTTTCTCGTCTTCACATACACAATTATCTCGGCTTCTGGGGGCACTTCTAAGCTTCCGTACATTACTCACAAAAATTCAGTTTAAAATATGTCAAGGATTTGTCATGTTTATGGATGTTCAACAGCCTCATCTATCTAGTGCCACTAACAAAATTAATTTTGATTCACGCATGGCTGAGCACTGCTTAATTATGTCCAGGGTACAAAAAAATGCCCTCCGCCAAAATGAGAGAAATGACGATTGCTTCATTTTGAAGAAAATTCACTAAATCATGAATTTAAGATGACGTTATGAGAGTCATTGGTAGTTGTTAACGGAATTATAATCAACGAATACATGAAAAGTAACAAATTAGACGTTTTTTGACAAAATAGCACAGATTAATCGATGACTAATAGAATTTTTTTCTAAATGGGAGTATTTGTTCCGAAAAGTTGTTTGAAATTAATCGATTCGGGTCCGTTTTGAAGCAAGACGGCAAAGACACCCTGGGTATAAAATTAGTGCTCACCTACGCACAAATAAAGATTGAGTCTGTAACTGGATTGAGACATTAATGCTCTGGCCACATAGGACCCCGGAAGCAACACGATTCAACACGACTCTTTGTTAATTCACAGATAACTGCCTCAGAACAAAGAGTCGTGTTGAATCGTGTTGCTTCCGGGCCCTATGTGACCGGGGCTTTAGGATTATAACTATCAAAATATTTTTAAAGTAGTTCGAAATGAATATTTACTGACAATTTAAAAGTGTAAAGTTTTTATTGATATTATAAAAATGATATTGTAGATATAGAGATGCCATCGTGCAACAGTATCCTTTACTGTCACTTTGTGAAAAACACGTACGAACTTAATTATTTGCCATGTAAAACAGTTACAAACATGGAAAAGGTTCAACTGAAGTCATTCTTAAAAAGGTCTTTCATCGATCGGAAGCCGTTTATGCATCGTTAAAACTCGCAATCATCACACTCTAATGAACTTGTATGGCACGGCGTTTAATTACGCTCTGACCATTAGAAATTTATCCTGCAAAGAAATATAGAAATTGCAAATATTTGATAGATTTCTCTCATTGTGTCAGAAAGCGGAGTAGTGGCTAATATTTTTAATGCTGAATTCCTGGAGGAGGAGGAGGTGAATTAATCCATGTGCAGTTTTCTCGCCCTTTCTTTATAATGTTACTTTTCATATTACTCACCTATTTCTTATCATATTTTCAGCTTCTGAGTTAAAAAGGGAAATGATATTTCAAAAGAGTTACTAAATGATTGCTACTTGATTGCTCCTTTTGAAGAAGGCTGATAAAGTTACAGATTCTGATAACTTTTTAATACTCACTTTGTTAGTATTTACAATTATTACGAATGAATTCACTTGCAAAGAACTGTCAATTTAATTGCATCCTGAAACCAAAGATACGATCAGTTAAAATAGATTTTTGTAAAATTAGGTTAGATATTCCGTCATATTCTTAATAATAACAATAATGATAATAATAATAAAGTTTCTTTGGGGAAAGGGGGAGCCCCTTTTTTAATAATGTAAGCGGTGGATAATTGAAAGTACTTTTAACAAAGTCGTTGACTCAATATTGTTCAACTCTGAAAGAGAGATATAGAATGTTAAAGATTCAAACTTTGCCGTAGTATTACTAATAGAAAACGCGTTAATCTAAAAAAATGAAATGAAAATAAAAATTCTGCTGCTAATTCTGATGCGCAAGGAAATCTTTTGTATCCAGTTAACGATGAAGAAATTGCCGTTTGTGAAATAGTGCAATTAATACGATCGTATTTATCATTTTAGATTTTTCGGATAGAATTTGGTTCCGCTTTTTTTTTTATCTTTTATAATAATAACTTGATTGATTGACAAGTGGGAGCGCTATACATCAGCATTTCGCTTGAATAATTATGCATATTATTTTTTATTTATCGTGCGTTACAATAGAAGGATCTGGAAGTTGTCGAAGAAGCATTTAATAGCATCACTCTCCTGAGACAGTAAACCTCTGATCTAAAGACAAAACTTTTCCATCCTTCTTTGGAAAGGGGAACTTTACCCAGACATTGATGTGCTGTCAGTAGATGGAAAAAAATAAAATGATCAAACTGTGAAAATTTGAGCAAAATCCGACATCCATTCAAAAGTTAAGAATTTTCCAATTTTGATTTATGTCCCTTATGGGCTCCTTAAATTGGCAACCAGGCACAAAAATGTTACCAACATGGAAAACTCTCCATTCATTTTGTAATAATAATATAATGATAGTGGCTACTTGCACAGGTCCACCTATCGGAGCTCATGGCGCTTTGTACATAGGATTTCACATTTTGTTCCTTTTTAAGAAAATTAGACAAGGAATCAACAAGATTCGTCCCAAAATGCCTGCAGTTTGAAAGTTGTTTTATCTCCATCAACTGAGAGCACGTCAATCTATAGGTGAAGTTCCCCTTTAAATACGGGTACGAATGCTCTCGGTATTGTCGATATACCGTTTCATTTTCTTAGCTCTCAGGTTTCAATACAACGATTTATTTACAAACTCTCAATTGGCTCAAATAACGATGGACTCGTGATAATATCTCACACAGAATTGTCAATCTCAGGGTGAAGTTCCCCTTTAAATGCGGGTAAAAATGTTCTCGGTATTGTCGTATACCGTTTTATTTTCTTAGCTCTCAGGTTTCA
>BQKZ01009048.1:0-24720 GCA_036244855.1 Temnopleurus reevesii
TATACGGTATGTTTTGATTATTTATTCATTTATTTATTTCAACATCTTTTTACAGGATAACATGTTCAGATAAAAACTGTTTTTCAACAAGGTCCTGCAGTACATAAAATAAGTTACATATTACAATCAGAAATCATTAAAAGTGGCCTAAAATTATAAAAAGCATAAATAATTTAAAAAGACGAGTTGTACATAGTAGAAGCATAGATATTGTTGTTTAAATATAAAATCACATGAATAAATTATTCAGTATCATACATATTAAAAGCAAATAAACTTAAAAATATTTAAATATAAAATCATATATGAATGTAAAATAATATATTTAATAAAAGATCAAATTCGAAACCAGGAATGTGCACCACAAGAGTTTGAGAAATATGTCTTCTTGCATTGTGCTTCAAAGGTATCTATTGTGAAGGAATTTCGTTCCATTCCTTTGCTCCCGAATAACAAAATGATTGTTTGAAAACTGTTAGATTTGGTTTGGGTTTTACAACGTTTAGGCTACAAGCGAATCTTGTCTGATGATTGTGACGTTCAAAACACATTTCAACGTTACACAGTCATGATGGTGCCAACCCATGAATACATTTAAACATTAGAGTGGCAAGAAAATAATATTTTCGTTCATCAAATGTTTGCCATTTTGATTCTACAACGATAGTCATTAATGAAACTTCATGTCCAAAGTTACCAGTCACATATCGTGCTGCTCGTTTTTATAGTATATTTATTTTAGTTTTATATTTATTTGCACAATTATCCCCAGACAGATATGCCATAATCTATACATGGTTGGATCATAAATCTGTACAGTATGTCTGATAAAGATGAGTTAAAAAATCTGTACAGTATGTCTGATAAAGATGAGTTAAAAAATGTTCTTAATTTTCCAAGTGATCTGATTTTGTATCCTATTGATTTGCATAAATTATTTACGTGAATATCCCATTTAAGGTTTTCTTGGATTTGCAATCCTAGATATGTAATATGCGAGACTTGCTCAATTGCGATTCAATCGATAAATATTTGCAAACTTTCATTTGACGTTGGTTGTAATAACATACTTTTCGTTTTATTCAGATGCCTATTCAGATGAATGAGTGTCATGAACTTTGTTGAAAAATTCATTGTAATCCAAATAAAATGCATATTCTGAAACTCAAAATACAATGGAATAAATACTCAACTTTGAGAGAATAGAAATTGGAAATTTGTCGATCCAACTTCATCATACCTGATCAACGAATATCGAATATTGAATTACGTTGTTACAAAGTGAATGTTCGTTAAGGAGGTGGTAGTTGAAAAACATAATTACAAACATACTATTTTCAAAGAAGAGTAACATATTCAAATATAATATAAACGTGTGTTCTTCCTATTTGAAAATAAATTTACTTTTGGTATTTTAATTGGTACACTTTTGGACCTATCTCTTTTGACATTTCTAATTTGTCTGGGATTTTTTTTTATTAAGTCGAATACTTTCCAACGAATTTATGAATCGTAAGCCACTAGATCTAGTATGACCCCGTATTATTTAGTAATCGATAGTTTATCATCGTGCTTATGCTTCGTCTCCTATTGCACACCCCCCCCCCCCCTAAAATCAGAAGCCAATTGCACAAACGGTCTTAAACTAACCTATTCTAATTTCGAAGGTCCCAGTCACAAAGAGGCCCGGAAGCAACACGATTCAACGCGACTCTTTATAATTCACAATTAACTGCCTCAGAACAAAGAGTAGTGTTGAATCATGTTGTTTTTTGGGGGCCCTATGTGACCGGGGGTTAAGAAATCTTAACTTCTTGTGCCACCCACTTAACATCGACACATACGTTGTCAATGTCTATGATGGCACAAAAAGTTAAGACATCTTAGCAAGAAGAGGATATCTCAGAACATTTCGTGCATTATGTCCCTGGATTCGGAGCGTTTTTAATCTTCCCAGAGACAGAGTAAGCAAACAAAAGAATACGAGCTTCGTGAAGTTCTTCTCAGATTGACTTTTTCTTCATTTGTAATCGCATTGGTATCAACCAGTGTTTGTGTGCCTTGTAGGGATCGCCATTGACATGATTGAGTAAAGTCAGTTTACCTGTATTAATAACATTATATATGTGTGTCACAGACTACCTGTAAAGTTATTTGTAAAGCATCTAATTGCCACATTAAACAAGTATGTCCCTTTCAATTGATTATTCGTAGTAATTTGCAATTAAATAAGATCCGGGATGGCAGGGAAATTAACAACATTTATAATATTGGGTTTCCGAAATTGGTAGACAGAGGATTGTGGAGGTAATAGATAGTGCACATCTGATGTGTACAACAAATGATGCGCACATCAGTTGTGCACTTGTCATTTAATGCGCTGTAGTTTCTATTCTTCACATCCCTCCGTCCACCAATTTTGGAAACCCAATAATTAACGGTCAGAAAATCACCCCCTTTTTGCTGGTCTTAACTGTGGTCTCAGTGAAAATGGGTTAGGGTGATTAATCCGCTTTATATAATTTGGGTTAGTTCGACTAGTTCAACGATTTGCGATTCCAAAGTTTTGGTAATTAAGAAATGGACGAAGCTCTTAACTAGAAACTTTGAATAAAACAGCTACAGGAGCTCTCTAACTGACAGAGCCTAAAGGTAAAACTAGCTAGACCGTTGCAAATTGTCATTGACGCATGTGATAACTTGATGATTATAAGTTCATAAAACGAAAAGAAATTAGTGAGGAAATGTATATACATACGAAAATAATCATAGTATTCTAGATTTATTTTATTCATTCAGACATCATTTTTACATTGTCCGATGAAATGGCGGAGTGAGCTAAAGAGCAGAGCTAAAATATAAAAGAACAATAAAAAAGAAAATAAAAACAAATCAAGAGCAGACAAATTCATTCCTAGACGAAACAGATTAAAGGATTCACCTTATAGATAGCTGAGAAATGGTGAGCTTTGGAAGAAAGGAGAACCAACAGTACACAAAGAACAGAACAAACGGACAAACGCACGCATTTACTCACACACAAACAAGCTCTGGTCCTGTAAGTGTCGATCCGAACCTAAAACTGCCCTTTCTGGGTAGCTACAAGTAGACATGACGTATTAAAGTCACTGTGAGAATTGCTCAAGGGATAAACTTAAGCAAGAATTACGTTTTTTTGCTTGTAACCAGTCAGAAATAAGATATTCAGTATGTTTGTCCTACACTCTGAAAATTCGTACTATTTAAGACACAGCAGTGCATTTTCATCCGACTGGCTTGAACGTTTGGTCACACGTCATTTTTATACCTCCGAATCATTTGATTTATAGATTTATTTTATTTGAATATATTAATATATGCACAAAAGATCAGCAAATCATCTAATTTACATCAATGTCCTGATCTTCTGTTAGGGAAAACAGTTTCCTATTTTGTAGAAAGAAGGGTCATGCTTTATCTTGATAGTAGATATCGATGTTAACAAGCATCATTACGCATCAAAGTCATTGCAAATTGCGGGTTTAGATTACTCCAAAATAACAATACAATTTTACTATACAAAAAGAAGTTCAGTTGAGTGCGGTCTGTTATCTTTGTCACAAAGTAGTTATTAATGATGTCCTAATTAGAGGATATTGATTACTCTTTGATATTGAACGAGTACAATGATTAATAATCCTGCTTTATAAGCCAATTGCTCCCTGTTGTCCAGTTTCTTTCTCTTTTCTTTTGACAAGCATGAGAACATCAGATATGGATAATTGCTAATTAAATGATGGGCATCTATTTTTTCTTCTGTTTAGCTGTCTTATTTTCCATTTTCGTTTTAGCGAGTTGAATTGGTTAGTGCACAAATAATAAAAACCTCTTCAAGTCAATCTTTTTAAATAGGGAAATCAAGGGACTCATATGAGTATAAATATAGCCCGAAACTCCACAAGTATCGTCAATAAAAAATTGGTGATCTGAAGTAAAGATTCATCAGCGCAGCAAAACGAAAGAATCTTGCGGAAACTCTCCAGGTAAATTAATTTTTTTTTCTTTGTCGATGTTGTTCGTATATAATTTGTTCCACTTGCATGTATTCCATGCATTAAAGGGATAATTGTTGTGATTCCTCGATTCACTAACTTTTCGAATAAATGTGCAAATACGAGAAAGGGTGAAATTGTTTTCGATATTATGACTTATTGTCAGGATTTCTGAAACTTCATTTACAATATGTACAGTATAACAATTTGTTTTTATTCGGTAATTATGCTTCTTTATCATAACTATACTTATTACAATTGTGAAGCAAGCTTTATTATATATATTTTTGTGTGATCAATTTTGTTTTCCCATTTTTACACTCCTTAAATCCTAATCGCTATTCAATTATGCATTTTTCCGTCAGTATTTCAAAATGGATCTCAGACTGCAAATTGTATTGAGTGTGACAATATGCTTCCTGACTCTATCAAATGGTGCACCGTGTAAGTATTTTTTTCAAAGAAGGTCAGGATATTCATAGTCATATTAATCCACGTTTCAAAGAAAAAATGAGTAAAGATTGATCTTTATAACAAAAGATAATGCAAATACAATAAAATCAAATCATTTTATTTTTCAATTTCTTTGATAGTTCAAATAATACAGTCATAAATAATAATGGAAATAACTGATATTACAAAAGAAATGAAAAAATAGAGGCCAGCAAAGAAGCGAGGTTTGTAAAGAAGGCTGGCTCCTAATAATTACATCGATAATTTATACATAATAAAGCATACACATAAATATATACAGATAATTACATGATAATTACATATATACACAGATAGGCCTATTACAAAAATAAACAACAGGAGAGAAGCTGAACAAAGAAACAACACATAGAAAAAACAGAACGGAGAGAAAACACGAAGACGATAGAGGACGTGGTAGGTGCAAGATCATGAAAAAGCGTTTATAACACGATATAAACTATTTCCGCAAAATTAAGTCGAGCGCCAATTCAATGCTCCTTTATAATGCTATTCAAATAAGAATCGGCTTATAATTGTTGTGTCAACACAGTTCAATGCAAGGCGTACGGCTCTATTTTCCATGACCCACGTTACGGTATTTTGTGGAAATAGTTTTAATGCCTCTTGCCAATAGAATATAGAAACCAAATTATATTTTGCAATGTTATGCCCATCATAACAGAACAAAAAGTAACAAATATTTTTGAACGTATTAGCTGACATAGTCATTAAAAATGTCCAACTCCGTTAACTAAATTATGAAAGTTTCTTATTTTAGTTTCTTATTTTTAATTTGTAGATCTGTAACATTTTTTCGATATTTTTCTGATAATTTCAATTTCCACAGATGTTAACCAATGCGCCAGAGGAATGAGTGGTCCCGTATGTGGTAACAACGGAGTTACGTTCAGCGATGCTTGTGACATAGATGATGATGATGACAACACAAATGGAAATGGAGGAGTTCAGGTTGCACATTACGGAGCGTGCAACACGGGAACTAATGTTCCTCCTGCACCTGTTCCTCCCCCTCTTCCACCAAGCGCGCCGGTTGCTCCATTTGCCCCACCACCACCACCAGCCGCTCCAGTAGCTCCATTTGCCCCACCACCACCACCAGCCGCTCCAGCAGCTCCATTTGCCCCGGTTGCTCCTCAAGCTCCCGCCGTAGATACCCCTAGTGGAACTAGTGGAGAGACTGGTTACGCTCAAGCTCCGTCTCCTGGTGTTGTTGGATTCGCACCACCTTCTCCTGGTGTCATCGGTTATGCTCCCCCACCTCCATCTCCTAGAATCCCTCAGGCTCCGGGTGCAGGTGCTCCAGCTGATGCAAGTGGAGAGAATGGATATGGGTACGCTCCATCAACAGGTTATGCTCCACCTCCTGCTTCTGATTTTGGTAATGCTCCTGGCTTCGCTCCTGCTGCTCCTGGTTTTGCTCCAGCAGGAGATACAATTGGCTTCAACGTGGCTGGTGACGGCAGCGATAGTGGAGAGGGGTACAACTATGATGGTAATTATTGTCAAACATCCTTTGATATATAATATCTAGATGTATAGAATTGGTCCACTTTCTCTTTTCTACAGTTTGAAAAAGTGAATACAAGGGAAATATACATGAAAATAATTTAAATATTGATTAAGAATGGTTACCTTTTTTTAAATAATACATTATAGTGATAAATAGGAATATATTTTCTTCATCTTGGTTCAAATTGGAAAAAAAAAGAAACTGTTATTAAAATGTTATAATATAGGATTTTTCGGCCAAAATCGCGACTATAGCATGAATTTTAATTGTCTTTTCATTCAAATTCGAGAAAATCCGTCAACCCGGGGATATCACCGTTTCATATTCCTTTTACTTGCTTACAAAGATACAGAGTTTTCATTCGATTGAGTGATAGTTTCTTTTCAATTGATAGGAATTGTGCTTATTTTGAGAAGCTGTCATTCGATTTAGCACAAATCGGGTTTCGGTTGTCGCCACTGTATGATCTCATCATTCAATTTAATTTTATAGCAATCATATTGACACAATTTGCATTATAAATTTATTTCAGGTATATTTGCAGTGTTCCCTAGGGTTTTATCCTTTTTAAAACTCGTTTTGAATTTGTTAAAGATTCATTTCTAATTGTTTCCTTCGTTTTGTTTCCCCTTTTTCAGATTTATTTTACTTTTGTTTGTTTTGGGGTTTTCTTATGACTTCTTCTCATTTATAGCCAATAAAAGGTGATTAATGCCTTTTTTTCCTCTCATTTATCATGGTCAACATAAAAAATCGTATCCAATTTAATCAACCACCGTATAACTGAAACAATGATCGGCCAAATGTGATTCCTTATACTCATCATAATTTCATTTAAATCAGGAGGGAATGAAAGGAATACATAATGCGACTGTGTACGAATAGTGAACGGTGATTCAATTGTGAACATTTTATAAATTTAATTATTCAACATGTTATTCAAAAGTTGTACAGAATGTAGTCTTATTACTGCTCTATCTATTCATAGTATACCCATATTGCTCACTTCTCCTGTATTCCCTTGCATTATCAAGCTGCTCTCTTAAATTGAATGATACCTTTCAGAAAAAGTATGCTAATCGCTAATTCCAAATGCTAGAAATGACGCTTCAATAATCACTGGCTATTTTGAATGCTAACTGGCTCGTTTTTTAAATGAATGAAAATAACTCACATACATGTGACAAACATAGTTAATCGAACGAAAAATATAAAAATTGAATCACAGTTTACACGGCAAAACCAATCTACCCTAATTTAAACGGCATAAGTATTAATTCGAATGAAAATGGCGTGAATTTGGCCGGAAAATCCTATAATGCGTTTCTCGAATATTTTCCTCCTCAGGTCAAAACGTTGCGGGATACCATGGATACGCCCCAGCGAGTCCAGTTGGATATGCCCCTCCATTCCCTGCTGCTCCACCTGTTGGTTATGCTCCAGCAAGCCCCGTAGGGTACGCTCCTGCTGCCCCTGACTACACATCATGTGATGACGACAGCAGTGAAGAAAACGGATGTAGTCTCGTTGCCCCAACAGGAGACTTCGTTCCACCCCCTCCTGTTGCTGCACCAGCTTTCCCACCACAAGCACCACCTCCTCCACCCCGAGCCCCATTGGCTCCACAGGCTCCCATCCCACATGGTCCTCTCGCACCCTCTGCACCCCAGGCACCTTTTGTACCTCAGGCACCATTCCCCCAAGACACATCAGCGGACAATGATGCAGTAGATGAAAACGACCAGGAGGATCAAGAAGATAACAACAACGACGAAGATAATCAAGATGAAGAAGATAACCAAGACAAGAAAGATAACGATGGTGAAGACGGAGATAATGCAGATGAAGAGGACAAGGATAATGATAAGGATAATGAAGAAGACAACGATAAGAAGAAAGACAATGATGGCGATGATAAAGATAACGGTGATGATGATGAAGACTGTAATGATACCGAGTGTTCAGATGGAGACGGAAACGCAAGACCTGGTAGCATTAATAGTAAGTATAAGTGTTCAAAATGTTGATAAAATTAGATAAACTTCATCATTGTGTGCGTGAGAATATACACGGTGTATGTATTTATTATCCAAATGTATATAGAAATGATGTTATCAGACTGATCGAGAATAAATTATACACAGTTCATGAAAAGGTAAAAATATTGTCATTATTATCATGAGAAACTTTCCATGCCTTCTTTCCATGAGGGCATGCAGGACAATCTAAAAGCCCAAATTGCACATTTGCGAATTGAGGCGGAGGAAGGCTGACGAACAGGAAACATGATCGAAACATCCGCGAAATCGACGAATTCAAATGAAATTGCCTTTAGTTCAGCCGATCAATTGTCAAAAATGATAGAAGGACTGTAAGTGGAGTTGAAGATGACCTGAGAAGGAAACGTTACAGAAACAAACGATGATACACAATCGATTACGGAGTAATAAGGGGGTTATCGGAATTGAAGCAGATAGCAGACGATTCATAAATTCGATGGGGAAGTTTCAAACTCGATAAAAATTTCAGGACAAGTTTAAAATACCGCAACTGATTAATCCGATGGTGTATGATTAAAACGACGAAAAGTTATTTTGACTTGCGACCATAGAGGTATATAGCCGTAGGCCGATTGCGCAAATATTTACACTCGTCATATTGTATATATCACTTGAAATATAGTTAACTTAAACAGTTGTTTAACAGCTCTAGAGCTACAAAATGTTGATTGTTTTTCACACTGGCTTATCGGAAATCTATTTCGTTCCAACAAAGCATTTTTGTCTTTGTTTCATAAACTAGCAAATGCATTGACATGTTGACATAGATTATGTATGTATGCAGTTTCGGATATTCTGCCTAGGCAAAAAGATGCCTCCAAGATAACGACAGATGTACTGACATCCAATTCAAATGATTATTTACTAGTACCACACACTTTTGTCGCTATGAGTTTGCTTGCCGACTAACAAATCGTAAACAAATCAAATTAGGAAACCTGGAAATCGAAGGACAAAATTTAGCATGTTTGTTGAATCAACAATTTTGATATTTTTTTTCAGGAAATGCATAAAAATGATCAGGTCTTCTCTTTACATGGATTTTGTTTTCAGACAAAGCGTATGTCCCAGACATCAATTTCTCTAATTTAAGTCACCCATATTACTCACATCACTAAATATTATCTCAGACACTTGTACGTGAGAAATTAATTTTGTAAGCTCCCTGCCTGTCAAGCTGTTAATTTATTGGGATTACTTCTGAAGGAAGCGCTTACTTATAATCGATTTTATCTTGTTTAACTCCCACTCAGGATGAGGCGATGACAGATTGTTTGTGATACAATCATGCATGGATAGAATCAGTTTTCTTCGGCACAATATTATTGTGTTGTTATAATCATTTCTGAAGAGCGCCATCCGCGATACTGGGTCTCCTACATATACAAATGAACTGCATTTCATTTCATTGACGTCTTCCTATCTATCCATTAAATTAAGTCATAATCAACTTCCTTTGAAGATGATATTGGGTATGAAAATTAATGTGTACGTGCATTTCTTCATAAAACAAAACTGCGTTTACTCATAATATATATGCTAGTCAATTGATGGTATATGTTGCCTTTGTCTTATACTTTAGGCGTAGATATAATATAGAATTGGATGACGACTGCTTGAAAACGTATATTCTCTCACAAAACATAAAAGAGAGACCCTTCCTGCACTGTAACTTCCATGGAATTTACACGACGCCTTCATCGGATAAAAATTTGTAAGGATTTGCAAACGATATAAGGGATTAAACGTACATGGATATTAACGTAAAACCTTTCCACAAATTATACAAGACGCAGACAATAAAATCGTATTTGCATTTTTACGATCGATTATGCATTCGATAATTGCAGGGATATTATAAAAAGTGAGATTTTGTTTGTATCAATAGTCGTTCTATAGTTGGGACAAAGCATTGGGATCAAGATGTTGATTAATCTCCTTTTTCATTTCGTTTTCTATATCGTTTTGTTTCAGATTTGCAGACTAGAGTCAACTAAGTTCATATGGTTCTTCTGGCTCACCTAAACCACAGTCGAGCTTACCCTATATTCTCCTTGAGACAATATCGCCTTTCATCAGTATATCGACCAGTGTTTGTCACGCATTTCATGCCCTATGTAAATTAAAAAAAAAAAGCAAACATGAAACACCACAAAAGCTCCAGACATAAACAGTGCAAATCATCACCTTTTTTAATTTAAGCATTAAACTTTTCCAACTTTTCAATTTTTCATATAAACAAGCTGATTACGAGAAACGATTTATTCATTGTGACATTGTTCCGTTCATTTGTGTTTTCCGATCACCGGATAGTCAAGTCTTTATTTCAAGAACCAACATAACTAGACCATTTTACATAAATATTAGATAAATCGGATGTTATGTCTTGCAATGCAATCCGAAACGTTTGATAAACACCAAAACACCTTCATAATATCCCTCATATTAATAAGTAATGTTTTGTTAGTAAGGTACTAGTAGTATACATTTTTTTATTAACCTATAAAAATGGGTATACAAAATCAATATTAGCTATATACTACAAAATGACAAATCTGTTCATTAATGGTCTGTACAATGTTTTATAAATCCATGATTGAGAATTTCAACAAATGATTAAGTTCGTTGTTAATGTTATGGAAATCACGAGCCAAGTCTGCATGTTTTAGTTATACCTTATTTATGATATTTATTGTTATTTATAAATTATTTTCCAGGTGATTCCTTTGTCTTGACAAATTAAATAAATCATGTGACAACAAAAGAAAAATATAAAGGTTTGTTTTCACCTGTGTCGTTCGTTGTTCTACGTTAATTACGGATTTGAATATTGATTGAGAATTCAAGGAATTCTAATGGAAAAAATAAAAATGTTATGAAACCCTAGTAAAGGCTGAAAGACTAAAAGACTGAAATATCTAAAGAATATTATATAGAAAAAAATGAAAATACACACATAACTCTGTATGTTTATTATTTTATAAAATAGTCCAATGGTTCCAATGGGTAGATTTTTTTTAAACACCTAAACGTTTTAAATCAATGATATGATTTCATTTGCGTCAGGCAAGGTCAACGTGTATTTAGCAATTACTTTTTCCAATATTGTCAGATTTTATTGTAAATCTTTTTTTTTTCAAATTTCTTCCGACATTTTCGACTTTTCGGGTTCAATTATTGTGCCCCCAAAACTGGGACGGTAGGACTACATTCCGCCGACGCCCCCTTATTGCGCCCCTGAGAAATTGAAGGAAAAAAAATGGTCCCCCGTTACAATTTTGAGCCCCATTTTTAGGCCACTTTTATCTAAAACTAAACCCAACTCTAACCCGGGGTTCAATTTGGCTGGAACCTCAAAAGGTTCGCCACGAGTCCATTCTTTAAAAGGGGAACTTCACCCAGACATTGATGTGTGCTCAGTGGCTCACGAAAAATACAATGATCAAACTGTGAAAAATTGAGCAAAATCCGACAATCCATTCAAAAGTTATGAATTTTCAAAGTTTTGATTTAAACCCCTCATGGGCTCCTCAAATTGGCAACATACAGGCACAAAATGGCTTCCAACATGGAAAAACTCTCCATTCACTTTGTACACAGAATTTCACATTTTCTTCTTTTTCTAGAAAAGTAGACAAAATTGTACTTTTCTCTTCAAGTATGATAAGGACATTTTGATTTTGCATCCATTTCGGAATGAATTCTGTTGATTTATTGTCTACTTTTCTAGAAATAGAAAATTTTCTAGAAAAATTTTCTAGAAAATTTAAGGAGCCAATGAGGGGTTTAAAGCAAATCTTTGAAAATTCATAACGTTGTAATGGATAGTTGGATTTTGCTCAAATTTTCACAATTTCATCATTTTATTTTTCTTCATTCACTGAGAGTGCATCAATGACTGGGTGAAATTCCTCTTTAATGTATCATCCCTACCGCTTCCCACTCCACATGTCTTCGTCTAGCTTTCAATGAACTATCTTTCTCCCACTTAACATACACACACAGACACATAAACACATATACACACATAGGCCTCTCAAAAAGTCCATCTCTCTCTCTCTCTCTCTCTCTCTCTCTCTTTGCTCCACATTATATCCCCCTTATCTCTCTTTCCTATTGTTTTTCCTTTACACTTACTTTCAAGATTTTCATTCATTTCCCAATCTCACTTCCTTCCCCACACAAAACATACAGACAAAACACACACCAAGAAATTTCACAAAGTTTGTCTGTTTCTCTGTATCTCTCCCCCTCTCTCCATCTCTCTATTCCTATTCTCGTATGTCTCTGACTTTGACGACCGTGTTAGGGGGATTTAAATCATGATATATCGATATTTTCCAAAATATTTGTACCACGCTGTAAAAACTCCATCAAACGAAAGCAATCAACAATATGTTTGTATAATACACAATCACAATTTAATATNTGTTAGGGGAATTTAAATCATGATTTATCGATATTATTCATATTATCAAAATATCTGTACCACGCTGTAAAAAGTCCATCAAACGAAATCAATCAACAATATGTTTGTATAATACACAATCACAATTTAATATGATGTCACAACTGGCAGAATAATAATATAATTTAGATAGCATAAACATTTAAACACAAACTGGTATTCATGAAATAGTTGAAAAGTACTTTGACACCAAAAGTATTAAGCACAATGTGCATGGAGTAAGAAAGAAAAGCTCACACATGCAATGTTGTAGTTTCCTCATGTATTACATAAAATATTTGATGTATTCGTAAAAAAAAGCCTCAGTTCCTTTTCAACATCATGAGCTTAATCTTACATTTATCCAGATAAATAAATACATTTATATAAATTACGATTTATTCGAATGCTACGGCTCAGGACGATTTATGAAACGGATAGAATCTTACAATAGTTATAAGACATCATAATCCCATTATGTCTCAGTCTGGCCGTGTATTGCAGATCTATTGTAAACTTCAGGCTTAGGGTGCTGCAGCGACATGAAGGAGACTAGCTGTAAAGAAAAGAAATAAGAAAAAAATAGGAAAAAAGAAAAGAATATTGTAAAACTATAACAACTTTAGAATGTATTAAAATAAAGAGCTGGACGTTAGCATGATGCACACGAATAAAAAAGAAATTGTGGAGTCGAAGAAAACATACAATTTATTCTTCTTTTTTTAAGAAATGGGAATTATAGGTTTTGACAAGATTTTGAGAAACACTAAGCACCCGGCGAATACATCCAATGATCGGGTGATAAAGGTCAGTTTCAATCGGAACTGGTAAAACGCTATATACAAAAATGCATATCATCAAAGGTTGAGCTTTCTCGAGTGTGGAGATACAGTCAAAGCGTGAGTAAAAGGTGACATTGCACCTTGAACAGTTGAAGATATATCATTCAATTCTACTGACCTGCACAAGGACCCTCTCTGGCGAAATTAAGAGAAAGATCTCCTCGTTGGCATGCAGTTTGACGAAGCGCACATAGATTGATGTATGTCATCCCATCAGATCCACAAACTGAGTCAGTACGAGATACAAAGAGGGGACATGGAGAACAAACTGGACCCATCATGGCGTCTAGTCCATAAGAAAATAAAGATATGGTATCATATAATGTAAATTCATCTTTACGGAATATAATTGTTAGGTGATGAATGACACATGCCGAACTTTTGTAAAATTTACCCATTATCAGATTATAAGCCCCCTTTCGCAAAAATTGAACGATGAGTGGTTATCAAAGCATGACATCTACATTAATACAATGTCGTGCTTCAAGATTATCGAGGTAAAAATTGAATATTACACTGGAATACCTGTTTCTTTTAGCGAGAATTTATATCCTATTGCCGTATTCTAGAAAATGTGTATAATTGCAACGCAAACAACTATGTATTCTGTGTTAGATTAAGATGTTTTTTTTCGTACATCCAAGGCTCTGCTAATTTAGACAACTCATATAATTATGATTGACATGCTATACTACTACTATCTGACTACTACTACTACTACTACTACTACTACTACTACTACTACTACTATATACTACTACTTCTACTACTGCGACTACTGAAACTAATACTGGTAATTATAATAACACTGGTAATAATAATGATAATACACTATTTGAAAAATAAATATCTAACCATTCAAAAGATGGTCAAAATATAAATTTAGACTAAATATTGTTAGTGTGTCAATACGAATGTGTTAGAAACAAAACTTATATCATAGTCATAGTAATGGATGTCTTACCTGGACCATCATCATCATCTCCGGCCAGAGCTCTTCCACATCCTGCTCCTCCCCCATTTACATCACATTCTCCATCATCATCACCGCCATCATCATCATCATCACCATAGAAATCATAATCACCAGGTCCATCATCATCGCCATAGATGTCGTCACCACCAAGACCGTCGTCATCATCATCACCAACGCCGGCACCGCCATCATCACCAAAGTCATCGTCACCGCCGCCAACACCACCATCGTCATCACCTCCAATGCCATCATCATCACCTCCAATTCCATCATCATCGCCACCAAAACCACCATCATCACCACCATTGCCACCATCATCACCACCGTCATCATCACCTCCATTGTCACCACCATCATCATCGTCATCATCACCACCGGCGGGGACTGGTACTGGTATGTATATTGGTTTTTCTACTACCTCTACTTCAGGTACAGCGGGTATAGGGATTTCAGGTGCTGATGGAGCAGGTATTTCTGGGATGGATGGAGCAGGTATTTCCGGAGCAGATGGGGCTGGCACATCAATGGACATGATGGAGACCGCGTTTTCATAACCACAGTTACCACCATTACCACCACAACCTCCTTCCCCACTGCTGCTGCCACCAGAGTCAGAACCAGAATCTGAATCTCCAGAATCTGAATCTCCAGAATCTCCGCTGTCAGAACCTGAATCACTGCACCCATCTGAACCACAGCTATCGCTTCCACTGTTGCTGTCACTATCACTGCTGCCACAACCACCACAATTACAATCGCCACACCCACCGTCACTGCATCCGTCATTGCCATCACCACAGTCAGTGCCATCGTTCCCATCACATCCACCATCTCCTCCATTCCCATCACCATTTCCATCTCCACCACAGTCACCACCATCACCGTCGCAACCACCATTGCCACCATCACCGCCATCTCCATCACCACCATCCCCACCATCACCACCATCCCAGTCACCACCATCACCGTTACCTCCATCACCATTGCCACCATCCCCTCCATCACCACCATCACCATTACCATCACTGGCACCACCATCACCACAATTGCCATCACCACCACAATCACCGTCGCCATCCCCACCATCGCCATCATTTCCCCCACAATCTCCATTCCCGCAATCACCACCGCCATAGTCACCACCAGCATCTCCACCACAATCACCATCACCATCACAGTTTCCATCACCTCCACCATCACAGGTACCATCGCAATCACACCCACTGCATTCCTCGCTACTGCTGCTTCGACGATTTCTGTCCGCTGCAAAAGTAAAAATAGAAATAGATGTGAATCAATTAAGAATGGAAACAAAATAAAGATACATAATAGTTGGCCACAAATCAAATTCATCGTCTTGGTGTCAATGAAAAAACACAATTTAGACATTCGTCGAGTTATCACTTTTACCGCCTTTACTTGAAAATTGGCAAACTTGAAAGAGCATACATGTAATCTATTTACTATCAGGCGAACGATTTGTTAAATTATACTGAACTCTCGAAAAAGTGAAATGTGAGTGAATTTGTAAGCTTTTCACTTTCTTCTTTTAAGTGACCTCCATGCACACAGACCACTAATAGGAGTGGAAAATTACCAAGATTTTGCTCAAATGCCTATAGACTCTCTTTTGCTCTCCCTAGTGAACATTTTTGCTTATCATTCTAAAAATTATTATGATTATAATAATGATATGTGAACTGCAGGTCCTACTTATAAAGAGGAGTTCATATCTCGGAAGGTGTCTTCATTCATTATCCAGCATTAAGCAAGCAGTTATCATACGGTGCCTTTTATTTGAGAGGTGTTCTTCCTTTCGTACCAAATTACTTCATCTACGTCAAGATTTCTGGTTGTAGACCCACGTCTCTTTCTCAACCAATGGACATAATGCAATGGAATTACCTGGTGCAGCATTAGATAGTGCAGACATCAGGACTACAAGGGCCAGGGCGATCCACAGGCGACTCATCGTCATCATCATGGGAGTTTGCTATTTGAATATACAAATGGATGAGAAAAGGCAAAATCAGTATTTTTTCTCTTTTTGTTAACAAAATCAAAAGAAACAGTTGCATATCCTTTCTCAAATCAATTTTAATACAGTGTTAAACCTTCCGTTTTCACTATTGATTGATCTGTGGTGCTTCAATCAAAGATGGAATTTTCATTCCCTTAAATCAATTTTAATTCTGCACTACATGAAGTACTCGGCAAACAAAATACGTATGAAATAGAAAAAGAAGGACATTCGCAAAACAATTTATCGCTTACCCGGCACAGTCTGTCGTTGCTAATAAGATCCTCTATGGTGACCAAACTCTTTATTCAGGTTGGAATATTTCTTGAAGCTACTTCTTACTATCACTTATTCCGAATGCTTCAACTGATGATTTCGAATTTGTTGCTGCCTATTTATAATGATCGCCATTTCATTGTAAAACTGGGCACCAGGTCCGTGCGCTTTTCGTTGTTCCGTGTCATTTTATTATATTGTCCATTTAAGAAAACTAAGCAGTGGTTAACGCCCTTACAGAATTTCATTTTTAACATGCCCCGACTAAATGCATTAATGTGAATTAATGTGCTTTTCATATTCTAAATAGAATCTCTGACTTGGGAACAAAGATCAGGTAATCTCAAAACGTACAAGCGTAGTCTGGAATTAAGTCTCTGATATCAATATTTGATCAATTCAGGATCTTCCTCTTTTCGCGTCTCAGTACAAAAAGTAATCCAATGGATTTAGCCGGACATAGTCAACTAGATCAAAACAACTTATTAAGAAAAAGAAGATCTCGCGGAATTAGGAAACTATTAAACTTCTTAGATTATCTGCGGAATTATGTCCATTGCAAATTAGAGGGATTGAGAAACTTTATCCTCTCTACTCTTTACGGGGATTCTAGTCAAACTTTTCAATAAGTATTTGGAAACTGTGAACTTAAGGTACATCAGAATAGGATTGTAACATACGAGTACATAACTTTTTCTTAATGACAATGTATTGAATATTAATTGAAGCTAGTATAGTTAACTTAATCAATCGATATGAAATGTATTATGTGGTATTGATATTAAAGTGCTGTCTGGTAATTGCATATGAAGGAAAATTATTATTGCTCATGACGTTTGTTCGCAGTTATGAAAAAAATAAACACCTTATTCTTTGTCGAAGCTGGTCTATTTTAGGTCTAAGCCGCTATGGTTTAAAGCTACTGGACACAGGGGAAAAATCACAAGTAGTAAATACCAAACAAACTTATTCCAAGTTGTTATGTTTCTATATCTCAATGTGTACATAAATCGCATTGCTTGGTATCTGCTGGATCAGAATTGAGGTTGATATTCATGTTGATGTTGAAGGCCAACGTCAGATAATGCCAGTCTAGCCAGGGATCTCAGGAGTCTAGAATGAATAAAGCTAATTTTTACATCAGCCGTCTTAAGCTTGGATATCGAATCAAGCTCGACTAAAGCGGACAAATATGAAATCATTTAGACCTGCTCGGGCAGAAATCCTGGATTGGCTTCCGGCCCAGAGTGTTAGATTGTGTAGGTAACATTAGAAATATCATTCTCCTCTGCATGATTTCAACATCTATTGAATATATTACATTTATGTAAAAAAAAAAAAAAAAAAAAAGAAGTTTATTTATTTGACTATGAGCAGATGAGTGCACTATTAGAAATACCGATTTGGAATACGAGAAATTTAGTGGCATATTATATAGGAGATTCTCTTGAGCAGGGGATGTTGTAGTGAATTTTCTCTCCCCATCTGCTCACAGATTAGGACCTTCTACCCCTCTTTGCCGCTCCGCCAAATCACATCAACACCAAACAATTGCAATCCTTTACCATGTTTACAATATTTATCTAATAATCTTGCATTTGCAAATAGAAAACCATTTAATATGCAGCAAATCAGTACAAATTACAATAATCTTAGTCTTAATAAAATATTTGTTAGAATCTACAAGATTTATCGTCTGCGAGGGAGGAAAGTTTCCGAGCTGTAGAAAAAAAAGTTGTTACATGTAAATCTCCTCATAACGAGGAAACCAGTATTTTTATGCATTGTTTTTTTACATCGATTTCAAGGTTCTACCCTGAATGATTTCATCTTTGGTTTTAAAATTAGTATGTGAGGGAGCGAAGCCTTAGAGCCTTCGATAAATTTGGCGACTAAACCCATCAAAGTTAGCTATTGCCCTGCTGAATTTATTCATTTGTGTCCGCAGAGGGAGGGTCGAACTTCGGACTGTAAATAGATACAGCATGATGAAGCAAAAATAGGCTTGCCATGAAGCTAAAGCTTCCAAGCTTGAGAAAAAAAATGATTCATAGATGTGTTCGTTATTTCAAGAAAGAGCAGTCAATGAAACATAGTAAAGAAATAAATCAAAGTTCTAAACGGTGATTTTGAATTAATTTCAAAACCTTGGGAACAACACCAAAAGTCTTATTTACCAATTTACACCGTCTTTTGTCTCATCCAGTGCGGTGTTCCACTAAATCATTTTAAAGTTACTAACGACTTAAAAGGAAAACTACATACTGACATTGATGTGCTGTCGGTAAATGGAGAAGAATTATATGAGCAATGAGTTGTATGTGTATAATTCCGGGATGGAGGGCATGAAATAGCCAGACCCGTTTACTGAGTACTTCAGTAATAATGTCAAAAACTCATAAAAGATGAGTCTTTAAAAATTATGAAGAACTTTTTCGACAATATCGATGATTTTAACTTCATATTTTTTGTTTCAGATGCTCTGTACAGTAGGTGAGTCAGGTGTGAGGTTTCTTAAGAAATGCAATTTACACAAATTCTACTTTGACGATGATATCATCTCAATTATAAAGGGTGATTAAAGAAAATGTCCCCTAACCTTGAAGCTGTCTTAATCGAAATATGAAATCATTATCCAGGATTTGATTAAGTACTTCCCAAAGAACATTTTGGTACCATTATGGGACTGATTGCATGCATGACTGTACAAGAAACCATTTTTTCTGAAGGTGTGAAATCTGAATTGCGCCATGCGCACACACACACACACACACACACACACACACACACACACACACACACACACACACACATACACTCAGTATATCACGCACAAACAAACCCATAAAACACCAAAAAACGCCCACACGCGCAAAAAGCATAAAGCACATATAAACAGAAATGAACAAGAACAAGTCTTCGCCCAAAATTACTTATTGTTGGGATGCTTAAGGCAGAGTGGCTTAAGGTCTCGAGTGTTTATGTGTGTTTTGCGAGTTTGTGTGTGCATGTGTGCGTGTAAAGTTTCCGGGATGTATGTGTGGGTTAGTGTAAGATTTTTGCTGGTTTGAAAATGCGTAGTAAAATGGTCGATTAACTCTTACCACTCCGAGTTTTGCACCTGTGAGTTCGTATGTGTGTGTGGTTTGTGTTTTTACGAACATATTTTGTATGCTTTGGTGCGTGCGCGCGTGTGTGTTGTGTATGTGCGTGCTCGCGTGTTTAAGCGTGCCACTGTCTGCCCAAGGGCCCCAATTATTTCAAGGTTTATACATTTTCCTCTTCATCCAGCCATTTGGCGCGAGTAAGTTTTCACACCTTCAGAAAAATTGTCTCTTGTTCAGCTATGCATGCAAACAGCCCAATGAAAATGGTACCAAAATGTTCTTTCGGTATCTATCAAGATATACCATCAAATCTGGGGTAATAATTTTAATATTTTGAAAAAAAAGACAGCTTCAAAGTAAGGGGACATTTTTACTCACTCTGTAGATTTAAAAAATTGTATTTAGCACCTTTTGATAGAAATATTAAATCCTGAGTACAGCGTTATTTATCATTGTAAATATCACTATAAGTAACTCAACCCCGATTCATCACACAAATATACGAACTATCACAAACAAAATACAGTACCTACAAAATTCACGAATACGTACACGTTGTCACATAAATACACATACGCACATAGACACAGACACATACACACACAGACACACACACACACACACACACACACGCACACACACACATACATGCAATACGCCGATAATGTACCTTAAAAAATTTCCCCGCATTTACCATACGAGCAAACATTCACATATCAGTTGTAAGCACATACGAGCACCCCATACACACACACACACGCTCACACACACACACACACACACACACACACACACACGAACCAGATTACAAGTGCTTGTCGGCCTATCTGCAAATTTTAAACTACATCTTTCATACGGGCAAACATTCGAATAGTGCGCACACGCGCAAAGCATGCACACACAGCACATAAACAAACTATATATACCATGTATACCAACAGATGAACCTGGAATGTTTGTCACCGAATTAATCATACAAGCAAATAGCGATGGCATTACTCACACACGCACGCATGCACTCACACAGACACACACGCACACATCCTAACACACCATCAACCTCCAATCGTTTCACGAAATTTGCCACATGGGCAAGCATTGACATAGCACACGTACACGCACATACACACATTCACAAAACACGTACAACAAGATGAAATATGTTTAATATTGAGAGTCAGAGGCAATATTAACAAAACACACAGTAACTGGAACGCGATTCAAATCTGCGTGTGTACTGTTATGTTTTTCTGATTTGTTAATTAAAATACTGTATCATTTTTGGAGCCCATCAGACTCCAAAAATACAAAAAAAAATAATAATGTTTGGTACGCATGGTACATGGAATGCATAGTTTAGATTTATATAGCTGACGTTAATATCAAAAGTATCAATCTACCAATTCCTAGCTTTGATCCAATAGATAGGGTGAAAGTTTATAAAAGAATAGTTTATTCGGATATCAGGAAAATTTCATGCGCAGTAGAAACTGAAGTATTTATAATAATTGTAAAATACATGAGCACGTAATTATTGCATGTTTATGAGCATCTTAAAGGGGAACTACACTCAGAGATTAAATTGCTATCATTAAATGAAGAAAAATACGATAAACAGACTGTGAAAATTTGCGCAAAATCGGATAATCCATTCAAAAGTTATGAATTTTCAAAGTTTTCATTTACACCCCTCATGGGCTCCTTAAATTGGCAAACGCACAGGCACAAAATGGCTGCCAACATGGTGAACTCTCCATTCGCTTTGTACACAAAATTTCACATTTTCCTCTTTTTCCAGAAAATTAGACAAAATTTTGTTTCTTTGGTTACATATATCATAGCCACATCATTTCTGCAAGCATTCCAGAAAGAGCGGGGTTGATTCCTCATTTGAAATATGATATTTATCCATTTTCAATAAATTTATATACAAAGTGAATGAGGAGTTCTCCATGTATGACATCACAGATTATGCTAATTAGCTATACGTATGCCATTTCAAGGATGCCCAGCACAGGTGGAAATAATGACTTTGAAGATTCATAGAATAACTTTTGAACAGATTATCCAATTATGCTCAAATTTTCACATTTTTTTCATCTGATTTTTATTCATGTACTAACAGTACATTATTGTCTGGGTGTAATTCCCCTTTAATGCCATGTATGACATTTTTATTGCAAAGATTATGGTAATTCTCAAATCAACAAAACTTTCTTTAAATAATACACAAAGACACACGCTGCACATTTTTGTTTTTACAATTTATTGAACAAACAGCATGACATAATTCTTATTCGATACATCAGTATTTCATTAGTAATAAAACATTGCACATGCTAAACTTATTTTACAATGGAAATTCTTTATTCTTTCAGTACGTCTATCACATGGAAATACAATTTACAGAATGGCAGATATGTCATTTCGGAAATAAATGATGGACTTTTGTTAATGAGATAAAACTCGGTAATTTCTAACTTCTTTTGTGTACATTTTATTTTATAGGAATACACCATTCTGTAACAATAAGTTCACCAAAAACAAACTATATTCATCTGCAATAACTTGTATTTGGTATTGGAACACAAAGTGATGATTAGATTAAAGAATTAAAAAGGCATTCTTGTATTCTTGTTTCGTGACATGTAACATTATCATTGACCCTGTTTGACCTCGTACTGCCATGAAGTTTTGTTGAACCGTTGCACACTCGTTCGCATCATCTCCAACCTCCATGTTGGTCATATGGGAAGGGTTGTCATAGTAGTACTTCATTTTATCGTTTCTTTATTTTCTGTCTCCTGAAAGATAAAAGGAGAAGTAGAAATGTTTCGTGAAAAGATACAATAGAGATTTGTGCAAGTTAGGATGCGATCTACCATTAATACAGGAACTGCAGAATGATTTTAAAAAGTTTTAGGATGGGTTGCACAGGGGAACTGCAGGTAAACATTTTATATATTTACACGTATGCACTGAGAAAAGGGGGCAGCCCTGAGCCATTCTATAATTATCCATTGTCTGCCAGAAAAAAATTGGAGAATATTCATAATATCTGATACAATAAAATCGTGGTGATCATGAAATAAGTCACTGTTTTAATTAAGCCATGGAAATACATTGATTTGTCTAGCAAATGATATATAATAAATTCGTGTTTAGGTTATTGAACAAAAATCCTTAAAATCGTTGACATATTCTGAGTGACACTAATTAACTTGAATAGAATCTTGAAGATATGATAATGCGACTCACCATCTCTGCTTTCATCATCTTCACATTCATCTCCACATTCCTCATCTCTACGTTTTCTGTCTCCTTTAGAGCAAAGTGAGATAATACAACATATTATAATTATGATAATGAACATTGATTACTTGCTTGGTGATAAAGAGAAGATAAACGGAAAGGGTGAATAAATTGATTAACTATATGTTAAGAAGATTGCAAGTAAATGTAAAAATGGCACTGAATAAATAAAAGCTAGTCCTTAAATGTCAATTAATTAAAATAAGATGTATAAAATAATATCTTAGAATATTAGAAGGCGGAAAATGTGATTTCCCATAGTTTTTTTTAACTGGTGTCAGTGATTAGACAGGGATTAAACATTTAGTAATTTTTCTAATATTAGAATATTCCGACTTCACCTTCAGCTCATCAGACAACTGATCGGGCTATTTAGAAGAAAAAAAACAGGACGTGAAAAAAATGCTGATGTCAAATCACTAAAAGCAATCTTAAAGCGCGGAATTACCATCTCCATCTTCTTCGTCATCTTCTCTGCTTTCATCATCTTCACATTCATCTCCACATTCTTCGTCTCTTCTCTTCCTGTCACCTGAAGTTTAATCCATACAAAATTTCACCAAAATGTTTAATTCAATCAGCGTAATCATTTTCATCACTAGAAATGTCGAAACAAAATCTAAGCCTGGTCATATTAAATCAAAACGAACGAGCATTTATTATCTCACCCCTCCCCAGTTACCTTGTTGAACCCACACCCATTCGTGGCTTGCATTCCGTAACGAATTGTCTGAATTTCAATTTTACAGATTATATTATCTTGATTCACAAATCTTGGTATTCTAGTGAACAGTAGACATAAACATATTAAGGACTGTAACAACAACAATAATAATGATATGATAATATCAAGAAAACGATCAACTCAATCAGAAGTCATTACCATATAGACTGGCTCGGGATCTTGACATCACTTTGGATGAAATTGTGAAGTCGGGATTCCCCAGGAATGCCAAAGTAAAAAAATATATTATTTTTGAAAGAAAGTAGAAGTTGTAAGAGAGAGAGAGAGAGAGAGGGGGAGAGAGAGAGAGAGGGAGAGAGAGAGAGAGAGAGAGAGATTTTAACAATTTTTAAAGTTGATGAATTTTCCACTGAAATCCCAAACCATTATGATTCATAAACAGGGTTAATATGATTGTATCGTTCGAACATTTCTGAGATATATCATGTCACGGTGTAATCATTTAGTGGTTTTAAATCGTAGTGTTTATGTATAATTACCGTCTCCATCTTCCTCGTCATCTTCTCTGCTTTCATCATCTTCACATTCATCTCCACATTCTTCGTCTCTTCTATTCCTGTCACCTATAAAGTGAAATCAATGATATCTTTACATTCTTTAAAAGTTGAGCAAAATGTACCCAACACTGGGCAACATACTGTCACAATTACGAGTTAAGAAAATTTCAAATTATCAGTTGGGCATATTCAAACCAATCATTTTATGGACAATATGTTTCCGAGTCTCCGATAAACTTGTGCCCAGCTTTTTAAGAGAGTATAAATTGTTAAATGTTTATCGTTTTCTTTATATTCGGTGATATAAACAACTATTAAAGGGAAATTACACCCAGACAATAATGTACTGTCAGTAAATGAAGAAAAATCAGATGAACAAACTGTGAAAATTTGAGCAAAATT
>BQKZ01009049.1:0-14609 GCA_036244855.1 Temnopleurus reevesii
TCCAAGGGCCGTTTTCCTGTGCCATTACTTCCGTCCAATATTATATTTGTATTTTTCTCATTTATTCATATTTTTTGTATTCTGTCAGATCTTTCCTCGTCATAATGTTTTCCTCTTTGAGGTCCAATACTCTTTCAACAAGTAGAATGGTCAACTTGTCTATAAATTGATTGCAATCAAAACATAACTACCTTAACATGATATTTGAAAAATACAGAGAATTGAAAATACTCCACATTATGTTGTGGGTTCCATTCGTTACATCAGTTAATAAATCATACTCACCATCCCGATCCCACTGCCATGAGTGACGTAAAGATAGTCTCTGCATCTTTAAGTGGATCTGGAGGACTGTGAAATATTATACATTATACGTTTTATAATTTTGTGATCAAACCAGTCCATCATCAAACCAATCAATTGAATATTCAGCTATTCAACTTTTAATCATTGCGCCTAATTTTTGTCACACATTCTGCCAATTATTTCACCAATTGCAGATTCCATTCCTTATGGGATGTCACTGACAAATCAATCAATCAATCAATCAATCATCAATTACTCGATAATTCAATCTTATAACTTTTAATCTTTTATTCTGTTTCAAAACTGTCATCAACCCAATTATCTGCTCGCTGAGCCAATCAATCAATCAATCAATCAATCAAACAAGCTGTGAATCTATTTCACTATTCACCTCTCAATCATAATCAAACATCCGTTAGATTATTCAACTATGTAGTAAATTAAAGAGTAGTCAATCAATTTAACAGTCTATAAAACACACATTGGACGATGCCCATTCAATCAGCAACTCCTCGTATCATGCTGCTTTTCATCGACTACATTACGACCATTTCATACATCAGCTCATCATCTAAACTATTGGAATGAAATATTCCGTAGAGATTATGAGATGAAAGGATAAAATCAAATTAAAGAAACTCCCTACCCGCCATTATTTGAGCCACCTGTCACATAGATAGCTGCATACTCTGGGTGAGTTAGTTTGTCAGGAATGCTGATTGTGAGGTAATGCCACCAGATCGATCTATCAGAATCATTAGCTGTGGAGATTTGATTATTAACAATTATTACATGACAATAGCATTGATACTGGAGAAATAGACGACTTAAATGATTTCTCTTCATGCCCCAGTCATATAGAAGCACCGACTGAACACGATTCAACACGATTCTACTTTAGGAGGCAGTTGACTGTGAACTTAGCCAAGAGTCGTCTTCAATCGTGTTACTTCCGAGCTTCTATGTGAGTGGGGCTATAGCAATAAACGACACGGAGGATGTGGAATAAAAATATGAAAGAGATAGAGAGATAGAGAAAGAGATGGGGGGAGAGGGTGAAGAAAAAATATGGACAGGTAGAAAGTGTAAAATTATGAGCTACAAATAATTCCTCACTATCACACGGGATGAAGCATTTGTCTCATGTTCATTATTATGGCTGGCTTGGCGATATTGGCTCATATTATGATGATAGGTGAAAAACAACACAAATACAATCGTCCCACGTTAGATTATACTTTGAAATATGAACGTCCTGTTCTATTCAAATACATATTCTAAAACCCATGACAGCTTAACCATTAATAACAAATTGCGATGTGGGAAAAGTATAAGGATCCTGTGGCATTAAATGATGGTGTTCTACTTTTATTGAAACGTGTATCTAACAACACACCACTCCTTTTGGCATTCATGGAACACTACCATGACTACACTTCTTGAAGTTTGTATTACTAATGCAATACCACAATTAGCCCTTCATATTGATACTGGATGAAGTATTTTAAACGTCTGAACGGAAAAGGAAACAACATATACATGTGTATATCATGCATTATTTTAGACATCATAAGCCCCTTTTTATAGCTTTGTTTTCTTGAGCTATGCAATTCCTTTTAATTTGTTTATCTTGAAATCAAATAAAATAATACTTTTTCATTATAGGCGTTTACTTTTTTTTTTAGATTACCGTTGTACATTAGAATTTTGCTTTATCATTGAAAAATAAAAGTAGTTATAGTATTACAAGCTATTTCCAACTTACACGTGAGCCATTTCTGTGACGTCATATTGAGTACATAGGCGACATACTCTCCGCTGACTCGATGCTCGCTCAGGACTTCATACCTGTAATGAGGGTCGACCATGTTGACGTAATCATCTAACGGTGTTGCTACCACTGTGGCCACCACACAGCAACATATCGCGACCGTTAACAATCTTAGCGCGGCCATTTTGGGGTCAAGATTGCATGTGTGTTGTGACGATCTCGCAGAAACACCCCCACCTCCAAAACATGCAAAAAGTAGATTATTTAAGCTTGGTCCTTGTCCTTAAAAATAACAAAGTCTATAAAGCCCATGCAACAAAACTGTTCCATGAGAACTTCAGTGCACATGTCTATACAGAGCACCAAAATGTAGGATACTTCGAACTTTGTATGTTGACAAACAATCAAATAGATTAGCAGCAGTTAATCATATGACTCCGTCCGAAGATTTGTAAAATAAACGTATCGTTATCTTGGTCATTAGTCGAAACACTCAACGTCTTCTAAGTGGGAATATAACGTATTCCACGGCCCTCATCCATCAACTACGATTAGATATCAATTGATAACCGATTGGTAATAAATTATTACCAAGTTGATGTGTATGACCCAAATATTTTCGCTTGAAGCAGATCCACCGATGTCCAGACTAATAAAACATTCACGCTCATACTGTGAACAACCGTTTTTACACCGGATGTTTTTTTTCTGGCTTTATCAGGCAATCGATCAGAGAAATAGAAAGTAAACTGATAATAATTATACGTTCTCATATAGCGCCTGACATTAACTTAATCAGTCGTCCCTAAACGCTCTACAATGTAGGATAATTACCCTGGCTTTAGCAGTGCAGCTGTAGGTAGTGCGCGCTTCAACGAAAATATTCCGGTCAGGTACCCATTCACGTCACTTGAGTCGAGTGCAGCACAATGTGGATGGTTTTTTTTTTGCTGAAGGAAATTAACGCCATGAGTGGGTCTCGAACCCGCGACCCTCTGGTTGAAAGGCGAGGGTCCTAACCACTACACCACAACGGCTCCTCTGAGGGGCGATCAGACTATTATTTCCCGGTTATCAACTGGCTAAACACCGGGTAAATACAGGATAAGTGTGAATGGGGTGTTTTGAAAGGAATAAATGTCTTCTTGACAAGTCTTAAAATGGTTATGCTTTGCATGATTCAGCGTCTCTTTTATTCTTACTTCCTTGTATGAAAGGAAAACTTTCTTTGTGCAAATAATGTCGGTTGTTTTACCAGTTTTATTATCCCCATGTTTAAAAGGCAATGGCTAACATTTTCATCCAGTGCAATGTTCATTATTCTAAGTTTTGGCCAAGGGCGGGTACCAGCACAATTTTTCATTGATACAGTATGTATGTATGTATGTATGTATTACAATGTATTACAATGCAAGCGATTTAAAAGGGAATCAATCCATGGATCTATCATGATTTATCGCGTGATCAAATCAGATAAATAAATATATTAATTATAAATACATCAGATAATGAATTAAAAGAAAAGGAAACAAATAAATAAAAAAATAAAAAATGATGGTTTTCCGCTTGAGCACATCATTTTAGGCGATTTAAAAGAGATTTAAAAGGGAATCAATCCATGGATCTATCATGATTTATCGCGTGATCAAATCAGATAAATAAATATATTAATTATAAATACATCAGATAATGAATTAAAAGAAAAGTAAAAAAAAAATAATAAATAAATAAAAAATGATGGTTTCCGCTTGAGCACATCAATCATTTATCAATTATGTGGGTATTTAGAGAATAATTAATCATGTTTGCTCTTCATATTTTATATTCGTCCGTTTTCTTGTTGTCTGCAATTACGTCACCGATTCTGCAAAAGTTGCAGACCGCACGGATGCCATTAGCGGCAGGGGTCGTGGCATTGTTGAGTATTTGAACGGATTGTCCAACTCAATTCAAAATTATTTGACAATTTGTTCATCTATTTTTTTTTTGTCTTCATTGAAAACATAAAAATTTCAGGGGTAGCCCCTGTGATACTTGTAATTTACCAATGACTGGTCATTCGTTATAGTCTCTACAGTACGGCAGCGGGAATAAACCTTTTCCGGGAGCTTCGGCGAGTACAGCGTGATCATTCCGCTGGCTCAGAGCCACGTGCTTTTTAAGCGCTGAACTATTTTTATCTTTTTGGATAGTATATAAAACGAGTAAAACAACATGTGAGAACACTCCTGGATAATACGGACCTTTAGCATGACGACGGTATGGCCAATCACAACGTTATTTCTCAAGCGCGGGATAATCTATAGCGGGCCGCTAAGGTTGAGAACTGCTAACAAGACGGGAGTGCCAATCACAACGTTAGCTCGAAGGTTCATTCAAGAAGTATCGTTGTGTTGGTGCACCCTTCTGGAACGGACCTTAGAGCTAACGTTGTGATCAGCTCTACCGTCTTCTATGCTAAAGGTCCCTAATATCATAGAAATGCAATCCTTATCCATTCAACGTATTCGCCTAAATTCTGGACAAATCGAATACACCATCAAATCAACTACATACTCCTTAATAGGCATTATGTCCCAATTTTCTGAAATAAGAACAAAGTTGATGTTTAGCCCCTGGATATGATAAATAATCGATAAAGGCTCTCGTAAATAAACACTTACACGCATTGTTGATCTATAGGTTACATGTTCTATTAATAACGCTTTTTTCAAGCTAGTCGACCTTTATTGCTCCTTATTAAAATCTTGAAAAGTTTGGTCTATAGATCGCATCAATTCCCCAATTTCTCTTATTCTAGGGTTGTTTAAAACTTTTGGCAATGTTTTCCTCGAACAAATTAAGGAGAAAAGATTGGAAATAAAGTTCCAGCAAGCATGAAATGAACCCTGATAGGCACTGAATCTTTTGGCCAGTCAAATCATGATTTGACCCAAAACAAATCACCTGTATTTGGGTTGTCAAGAACAATCTCTGTGTTAAAGGTATGCATAAAATTTGCATCTATTAGTAAACCTGCCTATTATGGTTTGACCCAAAAGAAACCACCTGTATTGTATTTGATTGAAAATAGCTTTGTTAACAACACATGGAAAGTTTAACAAAATCGGAGAGGTGGAACAATGAGCAATATGCGGGTTTACTAATAGATGCAAATTTTACTGCAAACCTCTGACACAAAAGTCGTCCGAGGCTTGCCCGACATAGCAGCAAGTAATGTATGCAACCTGCATTCCAAATATTGTAGTTCAATTGTTAAGGGATACCACATAACCTTGTTCTTGGGTTAGAAACGTGCATAGATAGAATCTATTAGTAAACCGGTCTGCTTACATTAATTCTAAATGGTCGAATGCAGGGGTGAATGCACTTTGAATATCCAATGTTTTTATTTTCATCAATGGTATGTAGCAGATTCTCAATACAGATCAGTGGTTGCACACAAGCTTTGGGTGATGATAGAAAGTAGCGCTAGTAGGTGGCGCTCTTTACTTTTGATCGAATTTGTTTTTTCGAGTATGGTATGTATTTTTTATAATACCATGCATCGTAAGAATCGACAGTCAGATATAATTCATAGTATAGCGCGATATAATAATATAATAATATATCTTATTTACCCAGGGTAGCCACATTCAGCTGTAAGCCAAAGCTGCTCTTCCAGCGGGCCTTGCATAACATAAAGTTATTATTACCCTTCTCCTTTCTTAAATGCCGAGCGCCTGGCAAGAAGGCAGATGGTCCCATTTTTATAAGCATTTAGTATGACTTGGCCGGAGATCGAACCCACGACCTTCCGTTCATGGGGTAGACGCTCTACCACTGAGCCACACATGACCGGTTGAGATGTTACGGTGTAGACGATCGAGACAAATAGACAAATGGTACTTTACTTTTACATTTCAAATATAAAGAATTTAATGCATAATTTTGAGGAATAAAATTTCATAATACATTTGTCATAATGTTATATTCAATACACATTACCAACACACAATCACTCCCATAACTACTGTATATACGATTTACTACGCATTTATCTAGCAAGGAATTGTCAAATTGTAGTACTTTTGATTGGTAAAAACAAACCCATCATTTAAATATACATTTATGATGACAATAAATACACTTCTTTTTACAAATGATATACAATTTGATCGATGTAGTTAGTACTTGTATATATATGTTCAATTACAAACAACACAAATTTCAAACATTACAAATTTACCCTCATTTTGGGTAACGGAATCTATATGGTTATGAATAGATTCATTGCACAAGTTAAGCAATCTATGATTTAAATATGTCAGAATATCAAACAAAAATATATAGCACGACCAATGTCATTCTCCGCTATGATGATAAGTTTGTACGCACACCGCATTTTGGACTTCATTATGACACGGCATTTACGCGATATCTACTCTGTGATTGGGTAATTGTTGNCTCTTATTCTAGGGTTGTTTAAAACTTTTGGCAATGTTTTCCTCGAACAAATTAAGGAGAAAAGATTGGAAATAAAGTTGCAGCAAGCATGACATGGGCCTTGATAGGCACTGAATCTTTTGGCCAGTCAAATTATGGTTTGACCCAAAACAAATTGCAATTTTTTTGAAAACCCCTGTATTTAATTGAGAATAGCTCTTTTAACAACACATTGAAAGTTTACCAAATTGGAGAGGTGGAACGATGAGCAATAGGCGGGTTAACTAATAGGTGCAAATTGTATGCATACCTCTGCCACGAAGGTTGTTCTTGACAACCCAAAAGCTTGCCCAAAGCTTGCCCGACATAGCAACAATTAATGTATGCAAACTGCATTCCAAATATTGTAATTCAATTGTCGCCGACAGGTTTATGGGATACCACATAACTTCGTTATTGGGCTAGAAACGTGCATAAATAGAATCTATTAGTAAACCGGTCTGTTTACATTAATTCTAAATGCAGGGGTGAATGCACTTTGAATATCCGATATTTTTTTTTTCATCAATGGTATGTAGAGATTCTCAATACAGATCAGTGGTTGCACACAATCTTTGGTCGATGATAAAAAGTAGCTTTGGTAGTTGGCGCTCTTTACTTTCGACCGAATTTGTTTTCCGAGTATGGTATGTACTTTTTTTCATAATACCAAGGAAAGTTTTACATCTGGAATAACACCTCTTTAAAGTAGGTTCGATGCCGCGTCTTAAAGAATGACACAAATTCTGGCAAATATGTGCTTCCTAAAACGCTTGATCAGGACGGAGAACAATCACTGAACCCGTTGCTAGAATAGCCATTATTCGTTAACAATAACGAAAGTTTTATTGTAACGGTAATTATTTTTTCGCTATTAAAACCTATGAGATCCTAATATTATTAGATCGATTGATATTTTAAAATCACCCCAGTTGTATTTGGCGGAATCGAACCTCGGACATCGAATGATCGCCCGATGTTTTTTCATCTTTTAAATTTGACTAGGTGTTTCACTTTCATGAGTCTGAGCTGTTACTCCATTCTTAAAACCCTCCTTGATAATACCGTGCATCGTAAAAAAATGCCGGTCGGATAGAGTTTATAGCACAGAGAGAAATCAAGAAAGTAGTTGAGATGTTACGATGAAGACGAGCGAGACAAATAAACAAATGGTACTTTACGTTTACATTTCAAATATAAAGAATTTAATGCATAATTTTGAGGAATAAAATTTCATAATACATTTGTCATAACGTTATATTCAATATACATTACCAACACACAATCACTCCCATAACTACTGTATATACGATTCACTACGCATTTATCTACCGAGGAATTGTCAAATTGTAGTACTTTTGATTGGTAAAAACAAACCCATCATTTAAATGTACATTTTTGATGACAATAAATACACTTCTTTTTACAAATGATATACACTTTGATCGATGTAGTTAGTACTTGTATATATATGTTCAATTACAAACAACACAAATTTCAAACATTACAAATTTACCCTCATTTGGGTAACGGAATCTATTTGGTTATGAATATACTCATTGCACAAGTTAAGCAATCTATGATTTAAATATGTCAGAATATCAAACAAAAATATATAGCACGACCAATGTCATTCTCCGCTATGATGATAAGTTTGTACGCACACCGCATTTTGGACTTCATTATGACACGGCATTTACGCGATATCTACTCTGTGATTGGGTAATTGTTGAACATGGTTTGGTGGATTGGCGTAACAATTCAGGTACTGCATAAATGTTGTGCCATGATACCGTGCCAGATGCAGTGTGGCCAGGCCTTTATAGGCACAAAAACATGCCACAATTTTATTTCCTCACAAAAACACGATTTGCAGAATCGTATATCTTGCAAACAATTTAAGATACTCATCACTGTTGGTCAGTCAAATTGACCATCCAAATTTAAGAGCTTTCGACACAAAACTTCGTACAGGTGTGCATTATTTTGATAGTACGCATGTAATGCTTTGAGACATATGATGTTCAGCAGAAGTTAAAGAAACGATTATTCAATTAAAGTTCAGATAAGAAGTTATATGTAATAAACATATCGATGTATTTTATGGATATTGAATTTACTTTCCGATAATCATGGGAGGGTCAAAATGTGAGAAGTATTTGGATACCTTAACTATTGATGATTTAAGGATTGATTCCTTTATCAGAATTGATTGAAAGAACAATGATAATGATTACAATGATAATAATAATTACGATGATAATGATAGTAACAATAACATATCAATATCAACAGTAATGTTAATAATAATAATCATTGTTGTTGTAACAACTTTAATTACTATATTAAGCAAAATATTATATGATTTGTTTTGCGAAATTGGGTCAATTATTATGATGCATGAAATATTCGAATGATAGCTACCCTTCCATTGGCATATGTTTTCACCATATCTAACGAGCAGCTCGTTATCCTGGTTATAGTAGATTTTTCAAAGTTGCTATGGTGGAAATTCTTTGTCTTCATGCAACACAACCAGTAGACTAACGTCATTCAAGGTCGATGTTGAAGATGAACATAACATTTTTCCAATTTATACTCAAATGATATAATTATACATTTCAATATTTTACAGTATGATATTGAAATAAATATTCATGTCAGTGACATTGTAGTTCCGGAATTTCTAAGAATTCATTTAAAGCCCAAGTATAGTTTAGGTAAAGATGAAGAAATGTGAATTTTGGGGATGTTTATTATGACATATAATTCTTATACAAATTTTTAAGCCACAGCATATTTTTTTACGAACTGATTCTTTTGAAAATTTGAATTTGACCGTTAAAATCATATTTAGCGCCCTCTCTTGGTTATAACAATATTTTGCTTGTTATCGGGCATATACAAAGTTGTTTCCGAGATTTGACAAAATCATTATAAAAAAAGAATACACAAAGATTGAATTCTGAAATTTTTAAACCAATTCTGTGCATGAGAAATTGTCCTTTATGAAGAAAAAAAATATTAAATTAGTATCGGGGGACACGACACCTAAATATTTTGCACATATTAGGTCATAGCTTTTCTAAAACTTGTTCTTGTGCAACATGTTCATGATACCATTTTTCATTTTATATAAATTTGAAGACAAAAATTGGCGATAAAAATATTAGCGTTTACCAAAACTTTACTTGGGCTTTAAGGTCGATTCAATACTGAGAAACTGTGAATGTACGTCTTTTGTTCCCGCTGTGCTAGCTATTTCTTTTACCTGGTCACATCCAATTAATAAAATTCACAGAATGAATGACATTCTCTTATAAGCTTTGTACAGTCATGAAGCACTGCCAGTTAGCTAAAGTGCTGATGTCACCTAGCTAAAAATCGCAATATGCGGGTTTACTTAATAGATATTCAAATTTATGTGCTTTTCTTGCCAACGAACGTGTAGTTACGTGGTATTCCTTAAACTGGTTGATAACAATAAGACTACAACATTCGGAATCCAGCTTGCATACATTACATGTTGCTATATCGGGCAAGCCTCGGGCAAGCTTAAGGGTTGTCATGAACAACCTTTGTGTCAGAGGTATGCATAAAATTTGCATATATTAGTAAACCCGCCTATTTGTAAAATTCACATCTCATATTTGATTTTATGATACAGTACATCATCTATACTAATACAATTATAAATGTTTGCAAAACTAATTTGTTTTTATCACTGAAGACACATACGTTATCAAACAAAATTTATGAGACGATAAGAAAAGAAAGAATATTAATCCATAGTGAAACACCAACGACGGGACAAGAGTTTTACAGAAATCCCAGAATATTTAGTTTTACCAAAATAATCTCGCCCAAGCAGATTACTTTCAACAATTAACTCTTTCAGTCCCCGCAGACTACTCCTCTGATTTCACTTCTGAAAATTTGGTCCATACCCAGCTCTTTAAAGCAATGACGTCATAGGTCACGTCAGCAATTCACACGAAACTGTTCAAACAAGATATGTTTTTTTTTCATCAGTAACGAAACTTATTAAATACATTTATATCTCTATTCAATATCAGAAATGTGGTAAAGTACAGGAATACCAGGTAATTTGCGAAACATTGACGAAACACACTAAAATTGCAAACAAAAATTGATAAGGTCATAATGTTAAATTCCAGCATTATTCAGATCGATTTAGTTCTACTTATGTAGTATCATATGCCAAAAGATAATGTATCAGTAGTGTGTTTATGTTTAGGTTTTTCAGGTCATCTTCATGCCCCTATCATGCCCATCTATTTCACAAATTTATCATTCAATTTCGTCGAAAATATGTACATACGGAATTCATTTCCAAACACAGTCAAAAGTCGGACAATGATTGCTTGTCGCAGCGAAAATAATATTCACGAAACTTATATTAAAAGTTTTGAGAGACTTGATAAAGGTAAAGATAATCATGACATGATTTTTGTTCCTTTAAGATTAATTGCGAAAAAAATTGGAGAGCGACCCCCACCGGGTCTCGGGTTAAAGTGACCGTAAAGACACACAAGTCGTCACTGTGAGCCGAAGGGACAGATGCCTGGGACAAAGTATACAACCTCCATTCAAGCGATAACAATAGTTGCATGGATACAAAATACATTTCCATCCTTCTTATTCTGCACTAAGACTTTCGTTTGTGATCATGAAGCTATTTTGAATGAATTCGTTTATTTTGTCCCAGGCCTTTGCCTCTTCGGTTCACAGTGGATGAATTGGATGCACAATAAAATTCCCAAAGTGATATTTGTCAAGTGCAAGTTGCATGGCACGTGAATATTTAGAAGAATGGAAAATGATCGAGCAGAAAAAGAAACCGAACAGAACACTGCTCACACTCGTCAATGTGTGCTTTATAATGCCCGATTTTATAGGCATGGTTTTGTAAACCATTGTGAGAAATGTTTGAAAAATAATTATTTTACGGGGGAAAAATAGTGTTTTCACTCAAAACTTGGTACATATAAATGCTAGATCAGAAATGGGAAATGTCAAAACTGGCATCCCTGTAAATCAATAGACACTGATAAGTAAAACCATTGAAAATTACAAAATACTAGGACTGCTTGATACAAAATATTGCATCTAAATTACTTAACTTAACATGAGAACGGTTGCCTTCGCCTTGAAATGCTTTTAATACATTTTACCATTTCGCCATATTAATTCAATCATATAAGAGCCAGGCAGTCATAAGTAGGCTTTACACGTAGAGCGGTTTGAGAACGTACAACAGTCATACGGAAACTCATACGTGTAGCGGGAAGGGGCATTGTTTAATAACTCGTCTGAAGTAAGAAAAAAACCCTAAGCTAATGTATACCTAAGTTATCTTTCAATATGAATAAGTAGCCGTTATTTTGTAATATTTGTGTATCTAATAATATCAGTGTGATTTTCCTTCTCTGAAATATTTTCACGGTTCATAAAGTTTTTAGCCCGGTCCCTTCACAAGCTCCTTTTGTGGTCCCAGTCCTTTCATTGTGTTTCATATAAAATGTGGAAATGTGAATATGCAACTTGATGGAATTAATTGGTTAATGAATTGAATTGAATTAAACTCGTCAATTAAGCACCTTATTTTGGTCGAACTTGGGATTAGCGACTTCATAGAACTCGCCTGTGCATCTTGTCCAAGACGATCATCCTCAAGTGAGAACACTGACGACATGTACAACTCGCCTACCAAAGGATTCTCAAAACCTTTAGGTCTCGGCTCTAATTGTGAATCCTACTATACGGGAATCCCATAACTGAATGACAAAACCTAACTAGCAGGAGTCACTTAGAATCGGATAGTGACGCAATCCATACGGAACCTGAAAAGTGCATACAAATGCGACCTGGGTAAACATGCCAAATCATCTCATTGCTTTGACCACTAGGTTTGGAGATTACGGTGCACTTTTGAACTTACGTATCGAATATGTACTGTCTACGTCTTTACAGGTCTCGAAGATCAAATCGAGACAGTGAAAAATTGACATTAGCATTTCAAACGCACACCTTTAAGTGGTATTCTGGTGATTCGGGCAGCGACAAAATCCAAGTTCTGGCTTATGAAAGAGATACTTTAATTTGACTCTCATACAGATTTGGAGCAAGAGCTCTCGAAAATACAATATATGTTTAACGTGAAACAGTTATCAACATTATTAAACGTGTAGGATTTCCAATGCCCATACACAAACTATACAAAGACTACATTATTACTTTTTGTTACATCTTAGCAAACTATCAAAGAACATATCCGCGATCAAGTCACAGTATTTGTTCGTGATTCAGATTCAGAACATATTTGCTGCTACCTTTTGTCGAAATGTGATCTTTCGATTTCGATCCGCTGGGTTGAATGTCAAAATGTCAAAACAATGACACTCTGCTTCCAAACTATTCATTATCTTTAATTTTTAAACATTATATTATGTATTGTTCAAACTAGCCTAGACAGTACATTTCTTTATTGGTCAATGGCAACCAATTGATGATCAGGACCAACATCAGAACAGATACAGATCAAGAAATTGATACAAACTATTGTGACAGGCGTATTAAATGTCAGTTGCGATATCTAAATATGCCTTAACTTGCAGGGTACCATTGTTCACTGAAAATCTCTTCCGCAATCGCTAATTTCCTTAGGTGATCGCTACAAACTCTAATTCCGGTAACGAGTATACTCAGGCATGAGGACTTACATGACCCGTTTATCACAAAGACCGCTGAATCCTTACGAATTCACTGGGTAGAAAGCAGAATAGCTTTTAAATCCTTGATGATCATAAACAAATGAAGAAAAGAGTGACATTTGCTCCGATTTGATGACAAAAGAAGCGTTGATAAACTAGTAGCGCGACAGTAGTTTCCTGTCACCTGAATGTGACCGTGTATCCAACACAATGAATGGAATTATACATACACGCGGTCTCCAGCGTGGATTCTAAGAGTAAAAGACAAATTATGATGTCATAAGTTTGCAATAATCTGCAGGACATACAAATGGAATATATATTCCCAATGATTGCCAACAGTCAGGCAAGAAAGCATTACAATGAGTGCATCAACACAAGAGAACAACATCCCGTAACAGTTTGCTCATAACAACATAGTACTGTGCTTCTGAAAGTCACATGAGTTTCATCGGGGTTTCTTGTGGAGACCCTCCTCCTGCAGTCAATGGTTTCTAAGGAACAGCGCCCTCTCATACCACGGTTTCAACCTCATTGTCGAGAAGGAGATCGTCCGTCTTGATCTGGCTGTTACTGTTCCTGCTAGAATAATCCAAGGCACTGTCATTTAGCCTCTGTCGCTTGTCAAGCAGCGAGTTTGTGCAGGAAGGCAACATCTTATTCTCACCGCAGCTATCCTGTCTTTCGAGCTGATGGTGTCCCAGTAAACGGTCCGTTATTTTGGGCGAGTTTTCGTTCGAGTTGTTCATAGTGCTAAAATCGATGAGGGTCGAGTTTGGAAAATGATTTGGCGTGCCTCCGTGGCTGTCACCCGCGAACATGGAATGTGGTCTTTGACGCTCCGCAGGAGATTGATCGGGATAGGTTTTCATGACGTCACGACATACGTTGGGATTGGCGGGTCTGCCATCCGCTTCGAGACGCTTCGCGAATGGTTCCTTTGGCTGCGGGTTCAGCTTCGAATGACGGTTCGGGTGGGTTCCATGCGGAGAATCGAAGAGGCCGACGGTCGCATTTTCTTCCGCTGTCCGGAAGGGTGAGCTTCGGCGGTACGATGGATCTGCAGCTATAAGCCAGTACGTCACAAGCTGACCTTTGCCCTTCATGCTTATAAGGCCACGTTCTTCTATGTCGAAACCGCCGATTTGTTCAAGAAGGTCCTTTGCTTGTGAACTAGCGTGGATCTTGAGGGCTGGAAAAAAAACACAGGACAATATGAATTAAATGGCAGTACAACCTTTCAGCTTTTTAATAATGCTCTGTACATCATGCTTTTAACCTGTGCCATCGATGACATGATTATGATCTGAGGCGGATAGACGGGGGAGGAGGGG
>BQKZ01009050.1:4667-24148 GCA_036244855.1 Temnopleurus reevesii
CCAGTATAAACTTGGTCTGAAAAAGCCCAGTTAAAATAGGGTTAAAGCTACACTAACTAAAGTGAGGTAGGTACCACTTGAATATGTGTATAACTTTGTAGGCAGTGTTATATATTTCAGGAAATAACCCAGCACTGTGTTGCATGTTATCAATCACATTGTAATCATTTCCACACGTGAGTGATTTCAATTGTTGGTTGATGTCTTTTGCTCCTCTATACATCCTTAAAAGTGAGCCCATAGTGGATGAAAGCGTTTGAAAAGTGAACCCTACTTTTTAGTAGGAGTGTATTTTAATGTTTCTAGGGCTAAACGTTTCTAACCTTATGAACGGCTTTGTGAAACACCACCCAACTTATAGTGAATTAATATCATCCCTTGCTTAATTTTTCTATCCAAACTCTTCCCTATGGATCCCATCCACCGCATCCCATGGCACAGCACAGATGACCTTTGTTGTCAATGCAATTTACCTATCAGTTTAATTCTTTCCATATTTGTTTATTCATTTATTTGGTTGTTTATACTAAATTTCATATACTTTTTCATTTAGCATTTGGATGATTAATTACTTCTTTGGATCCACAGATCTGCTGACTGTGAATGAATACCACTCCCTGCTTAGCCTTCTCTGTCCAGACTTTCCTGTTGATCCCGTCCATCGCACGGCTCGCATCATCTTTCTCGAAGATGCCATGGATTCATTGACATCGTTTGCCGACTTTCTCTTTGCTTTCCAAGTGCAATTCTACTACGATGGTAAGAAAAACGTTAAGACACCAATTCTACAAGTATTTCTTGCAAAGGAAACTCAAAGGTCAAACCCAGCCAAATACTGTACGCTGAAATTTTTGCTGGGGTTTTATCCTTGCAAATTCTTACGTTCATGCATTAGAATGCCCATAGACATTTGTACGATAATCTTTCAATACATGTCATAACAACGTTCTAAGCACAGTCAATTCTGGTTAGCTTATCCTTCACTGTTATTCAAACAGTTGCCTAAGCCGAGATTTTTTTATATAACAAAAGAAAAGTCTTGCCAAAATTTGGGTCACTATCTTGTTCCTCATACACGTTATCATATACTGCCTTCATCAAATTTCTTATTATTTCCTAGAATTCCTTCAAAGATGTCTAGATATCTATGATCGTCAGATCTCGGCCGCTCAGAGTCCTCGAGAGACAGTCTACATCCCTAGCGAGATGTCCCCAAGGCAACAGAAGAAGCCATCACAACCTTCAGCGGAATATCCTCCCCATGATAGCGTTGATACTAGATACTTTCTAGATGCCATCGCTAAGGAATGCCAGAGGGCCAAGTACAGGTATGTAACATTTGAATTCTTTATTTTATTTCATTTCATTCATTTTATTTACCGAGGTTAGCTTTATCAGTGGTGGCACGCTGTTATCCACACAGACTCTGCACATTATCATCCTGGACATTATGTGCATTACAATCAACACCATCATAACCATCATCGTGATCATCATCATCATCATCTCCATCATCATCATCATCATCATCATCATCATCATCATCATCATCATCATTACCACCATCACCATCATCATCATTATCATCATCTTTACCATCATCAGTATTAGCATCATCTTCTTCATCATGGTCGCCATCAACATCAGCAGCATTATTATCGCCATCATCAGCATCATAATCCCCATCATTAACTTTATCCTCATCATTATGATTAACATAATCATCATCAAAGTCATCATCATCACCATCATTATCAATATGATGATGATGATCATCATCATCATCACAATCATCATCTGCAGTATCAGCACAATCACCAACCCAAACATCTACAATATCATCACCATCATTGTCATTGTTACCATCATCCCCATTGCCATCTTCATCATCCCTATCACCATCATTTCCATCATAGTTATCATCAACATCCTCACCACCACCACCACCAACACAAAAACATTGAGGAAAGCTAGAATAGACTTGCAATGGTGTTAAATCATTCTACCTTATTTGCTATTCTATTTAAAAGGCTTATCTCTTGTTAACTTGCTCGACAGCTTTCCCGAGATATGCGACCTACGAGGTGTCCTCGCCGCAAGCAGTCGGACATCTTTCTATGGTTTCCTTGTGGCACTCTCGAAAGATGAGGCCATCAATGCAGGAATAGGAATGCTGCCCTCTAGAACTACTCTGTACGAAGAGTCCTCTTGCACTCCTCCAGCAGTCGAGAGGTAATTGCTTCAATTATTTCAACACCAGGAGTTTTTTTTTTTTTTTAACCTTTTACCCGTCCTTGTCGAGGATACGCACCAGCGCTCGCACGCTCTTGTCGACGATCCTCGACAATAATACAGCAATGCAATAAAACCCGTACAGTTGTATAATAGCGAGGCACGCGCCGGAAAATTGCATGCCAATCGATACTTCATACAACTTTATTCTGCAACAGTAGATTTTCAAACACACTTTATATTTGATTTTTCCGAGTAAATCGCGATTTATTACAAAGTTTTTGATCGAGAAATTCTTCGAAGGTGATGGCACCCGCTCGCAAAAGGACCCGTATATTCTCGGTGGATGAGGCGAGAGAGATGGTCTTGAATCCTGCGCTAGTTGCTGATTCAGATTATGTAATTAGATTGACTAATTACAGGGTAATTACATGAGATTATACATGTCAAAGAATGGCTTTTGGATGTGGTAAGATGATCTACATCCTGTTCATTGAAATATTCCCAGGCCACTCCACTTCGTCAATGGCTGGTGTCTCTAATCTCTTGGCTTATCAGGACTGTCTGGACCCCTGAATGCATGAGTGCACTTCTTTACAATACAGCTTCTATGGGAGAGAAGAAAATTTTTTGAAAGAAAAAAACATCATCAATCAATAATTAGATTATTAGACCAAATGTGTAAAAATATAAAACATGCCATACATGGTTGGAAAGCTTAAACTTTTTCCTACAAGTTTGCTACAATACGTTTTCTTTGAGAATGCACCAGTAAAAAGTTAGGACCATATGAACATAGCAATGTATCAGAAAAATATTTAAAACTGCAAGGGGGAAATTAATGCACCAGCCTAGGGAAACATAATAGGGCATAGAAAGAGTTAAGCAATAATAGACCTGTGGTGGTCGTTGCATGAGTATGAAACTTTCTTGAAATGCTGATAATCAGCTTCTCAAGTGTAAGGGGGTGTTGTTCAAAATCAACTGCAAATCAACTGCAACTAAGCAAATTGTACCGAGTGTTTTCATTCGCGCACGGTATGCGCATTCAACAAGACGCGCAGAAACAATGGTTTTGATGGGTATGTTCAGAGCAACTGCAATTTGCGATCAATTGCAACTTTTGAGTAACACCCTGCAAGTCAGACATGTCACTAAAAATCAATGAAAAAGTCTGAAAACAACCTGGGTTATATTTCATAAAGCTGTTCGTACATCTACGAAAAACTCTACAAATGACATTTTATCAGGTGTGATTGAGGGTCAAGGGCTATTATTGAGGTCAGAGTCAAAATTCATTAATGGATGGTTGAAGGGACACTGTTCAACAATTTTCAGCGGATTACTCATATCAATGGCTGAGATCAGAAATGATCAAAAAAGCCCAATGGGATTAGAAAAAATGGTACACAACATTTAACAACTAAAGCTCATGAATATTTTATTTTTTTTATCTTTTAGGAAACACAAACGGACCACCACAACCAGGTTAGGAGGTACTTCAGTGAGGACAGATGATAAGACAAGTAGGCCTTGACAAACTGTGTCCATCTTGGATAAAGCTGCGAAAAACCACACTGCTAAAGTCACTTTGAGAGCCAGAGGTGAAATGTCTCTGAACAGAGGGGAACAGAAGTGGATGATCTACCAGCTCATTACTTCAGATTGTCACCATCTCAGATTATCATCACATCACCATCTCAGAGTTGTTGAAACCCTTTCGTAATGAGGGTTTGGTAAGATTCTCAATCCCTTTGAATGCTTGAACGCCAAGTGGCTAGCGCAGCAGTTTCCAGCGAGGGTAATAACATATTGCATGGAAAACTGATAATAGACAAAAGTACAAGGGCACATCTTGAAAGTGTTTGTTAAAATTAATTTTCAATTTGCTTGTTGGTATAACCTTTTCATGTAACTTGCTATATTTTCTATGGCAGTTTTTACAGACTTACATGATATCACAGGGTTCCCACAATCATGTTAAATTCAGAAGAAAATGCTGAAAATGTGTGGTTGTGGAAAGTGAGGAAAAGGTCAAGGAATTTTAAAATTTTGTGAAAAGTCATGGAAAATCCTTGGAGTCTTATTGAATTATCTGTTTTATTTATATAATATTGGATGGCAATAAATGGAATACCAGGGAATTTCATGAAATGAAGCCATCCAATATAATTATTATTATCTTTACATATACCAGAATGCTGGTCACTGCTTTGCGCAAGCGTAAAATTGAAGCCGTACAATATGGCTTAATATTGTACGGCTTAAAACTCCCTTATAGATAATAATGAACCGTAATTGTTACCATGATCACAAAATATGGTTAGAACAGATGGCTGTTATGAGAGGTGGATGCCATCATAATGTGTGCAGTTTTGGAAAATAGCAGTTTTGGAAACGTCATATATAAAAGACATGGGATTCTGTTTTCAAATTTCTGTGACAACACTGATATCAGTCTTTCATGAATTCATTTTATTATTGGATAATTGTATTAAGACCCAAACTCTCTTTGTCAAGGGTAAAATAATCTGTACAACTAGATGGTCCATTGCGTTTCTTAACTTTATGTTAAAAAGGGTCTTGAATATGAGGCTGATCTTCAAGTAGATACATGTAGAGTGTTTTTTAAACATATTTTAAATTAAATGGGATCTATACCAATATATTTGCAGATAACAGACAGCTTGCCATTTGGATTGAGAGCATTAACGATATCTGAATTCTCACCCTTTTCTATACGATTTTCAGTTAACCACTTGGAGATTGATTTGAAGAAAAAAATACTGGAATATCAAATGGCTGAGAATTCATCCCTCCATTTTGTTATTCATCATGACATTTTCTTGGCCTATAAAAATCCTTCAAAGTTCGAATTAATATCTTGAACGAAGCCTTTGGACTATACTCATTTGTCTTAATATGACATCCATTCTGAGCATAGCTAGGATCTTATGCATAGCCCCTCCCTTTACTGCTTCTAGAATTCTAAGTTCCAGTCTGTGTGCTATGCAATGAATGTGGCAAATCTGAGGAGCTTTTCCTTCAACAGAATAGCCAAGCCTTTCTTGGAAGAATGGTCCACACATCCCTCTTGCATTACTTTTGATGAAAAGAAGAACATGTGATATCAAAATAAATATATCCAAACTTACCTTTGATAGTGATATTTCCGGTATTCGTAATCCCTCACTGGCTGAAGTGCTTGTACCAGATGTTGATGGACCATTCATGGATGAATATCTAGGACAGATGTTCTCAATTCCTTCAAAGTAGCGGTTACCGTGGAGGTAAATGTTTTCGTTAAGTCTTTTAGCGGTATCTACGCCCATTCCATATAATATTGTTGCTATCAAAACTAAACTCTAACATCTACTTCTTGAGTGGCCATTGAGTTTATTATCTGCTCTTAAATGTCATCATCTGTGTTTGTGAGAAACATGTTGACGAACTTGCGTTGTTGTTTTGGTAGACCTACTTGGAGTCGTGTGTAAATGTTGCTGCATGTAGCCCTCAACTGGCAGTAAATGATGGCCTATCGCAGGATGCTCCCTTCAAAGTAGCGGGGACCGAGGATGTAAAATGTGTTTGTTAAGTCTTTTACGGATGATGATTCCATCATAGTAGTTCTTCTCAATTCCTTCAAAGTAGCGGGTATCTACGCCCATTCCATATTCGCTTGTCGCTATCAAAGCTCTAACATCTCCATCTGGAGTGGCTATTGAGTTTATTATCTGCTCTTGAATATCATCATCAGTGTTTGTGTGAAACATGTTCACGAACTTGCGTTGTTGTTTTGGTAGACCTACCCGGAATCGTGTGTAAATGTCACTGCATGTAGCCCTCAACTGGCAGTAAATGATGGTCCTCTCGCAGGATGCCCCCTTCAAAGTAGCGGGTACAGAGGATGTAAATGTGTTTGTTAAGTCTTTGTGACGGATGACGATTCCATCATAGTAGTATCGTGTGGTCGTCTTCTCCACTACTGTCACTACGATGGACTCTTCTGTAAGGGCTCTGAATATCAAGAACAGCTGTTCTCAATTCCTTCAAAGTAGCGGGTATTGAGGATGTAAATGTGTTCGTTAAGTCTTTTGGACGGATGACGGTTCCATCAGAGTAGTTCTTCTTAACTCCTTCAAAGTAGCGGTTATCTACGCCCATTCCATACACAATTGTCGCTATCAAAGCTCTAACATCTCTCTCTGGAGTGGCCATTGAGTTTATTATCTGCTCTTAAATGTCATCGTCTGTGTTTGTGTGAAACATGTTCACGAACTTGCGTTGTTGTTTTGGTAGACCTACCCAGAATCGTGTGTAAATTACCACAATGAATAACTTTTTTGAAGGGGCTATGAGTATCTAGAACAGCTGTTCTCAATTCCTTTAAAGTAGCGGGTACCAAGGATATTAATGTTTTCATTAAGTCTTTTTGACGGATGACGATTTCATCATAGTAGTTCTACGCAATTCCTTCAAAGTAGACGGTATCTACGCCCATTCCATACATAATTGTTGCTATTAAAACTCTAACATCTCCATCTGGAGTGGCCAGTGAGTTTATTATCTGCTCTTAAATGTCATCGTCTGTGTTTGTGTGAAACATGTTCACGAACTTGCGTTGTTGTTTTGGTAGACCTACCCGGAATCGTGTGTAAATTGTCCTCTCCACTACCGTCACAACGATGGACTCTTGTTCTTGTGAAGGGGCTATGAATATCTAGAACAGCTTTTCGCAATTCCTTCAAAGTAGTGGATACCGAGGATGTAAATATGTTAGTTAAGCCTTTTTGACGGATGACGATCGGTCTCACCTATGAAATTTTCCAAATAGATGAAAAAAAAGCAGTATAATTTATGTTGTTTGAAGAGGACTCAATGAGAGAATGAATACAAATTGTCTTGTCACTAAAGAATTTACCCAGATCGTCAACAAAAGATTTCCTATCAATATGAGGGGGTATGACAGGGTTTGGTTTGGTCAGGTTAAGTATTGTTGTAGCAACACTGAACAAACTTTTTTGATCAGAACAATTTTCTTGAATCATTTTGGGATAGTATGCACAACAAGCATTGTTCATCACAAACAAGGCTCTGTTGCGAGTAGTTTTGAAATTCTTAAAATCAAGAGGAGATTTCGTCCTGAACCATTGCTTCAAAGTAGTGGGTACCGAGGATGTAAATGTGTTTAAGTCTTTTTGAGGGATGACAATTCCATCATAGTAGTATCGTGTGGTTGTCTTCTACTACTGTCACAACGATGGACTCTGATGAAAGGGCTATGAATATCTAGAACAGCTGTTCTCAATTTCTTCAAAGTAGCAGGTACATAAGATATAAATGTGTTCGTTAAGTCTTTTGACAGATGACGATTCCATCATAGTAGTATCGTGTGGTTGTCTTCTCCACTACTGTCACAACGATGGACTCTGATGAAGGGGCAGCCACTGGTGCAACGGGCACCTCCGGGGTTGTCTGGAGTGGTACAACGGGCACCACTGGGCTGATTTCCTCTTCATTATCGGTTTCGGAGTCAGTTGAATCGTAACCTCTGTCCATATTTCTTTTTTACACTCTCAACTGCTCCACTGCTAACTGAAGACGTCTGCTAGCCGAGTGAAAGCCTTGCAGATTCTTCCAATGGGTACCCCACCCCCAAATTTGAATCTAATTATCTGTTGCGAGCGAGTGAGCGAAGCAAACAGGCTTTTTTGCCTTTAAGATTGTGTAATTTCCTTTGTTACACAAGATATCACAATTTCAAATTTACCCTAGCAGTGGAAGATAAATCAATTTTCCACAGACTCGAGGGGTGGGGAGTCTCAATGGCATACTCGTGGTCAAACGGGGGAAGGGGATTCTTCATCTGGTTCAGGAGATTGTTTGATGTTATCTGAGTACTCCTTGTCCTCCATCTGGACTGCGGCCTTACATCTGCAAGGGGGCTCGATGGTCTGTGTCAAGGTGTCGACAGTTTGTACAAAGCCACTTTGCTGGATAAAAAATATACCCCCTCCAAAAAAAAAATAAAAAAAATTCAATATAATGAAGAAAAAGGAAAAATACTTTTCGGTCGCTCCTCCTCTTCTTTCTCTTTCAGAAGATGTTTGTTCACTGGTTTTCCTCTTGCTTTGGGACCGTTCTATGGACAAAGATAGTAGGAATGGCATCCGGTTTCAATAATTTTTTACTTTGTGAATCAACCTTCAAGGTCTGCCCCGGCAAACAAACATTACTGGTGGTCCAGTAGACTAGAAATTCCATAAGTAAAGCAGGTGATAGAGAAGCCATCCATGTTTCAAGGAACATGATCACTTGTTCCTCCATCACCCGCTTATCATCACCATCATCGGAAAACAAAGGCTTCATGGATTCTGATATCTTTCCAGCATCTGGAGATGCCCTCACGTATAAGTTCAAAATATCCTCCTCCTTCACGCCATTCCACAGATTAGTGCATGAGGAGAGGCCCTGTCCTATCTGCAGAATTGCATGATAGGGCTGGTAGATGTTCACAGCACTGTATGTCATAGCCTTGTTCTGTCAAAGGCCCAGTACTACGGCTTAGCACTATTCCTTCCCATAGAAGACGACAAATAAAGCGTATGTTCATGTTGCGAACCTTGAGTATTCAATCTTTGCTAAATAACTTTTGAAGTAATAGAAAAGAAGTCAATGGCCCGCATTCCGATAGCGAGGTTTAAGTTAACCCTGGTCTAAATCTGTGGTTTAAGTATGGGTAGCCAAAAGTACCAAAATTTTATTTACAATGAATAATTTGTATGTTAACTGCTCTCTTTTCCCATACTCTAATAATGTAAAAAAATATTGAAGTTTTTTATTTCGAGACAGTTTTAAATAATACGAGTGCCAAATGTGCTGGTAAATTAAACATCGACTATTATAGATTCAAGCCTCTTTTGGCTCTCCATACTTAAACCACAGATTTAGACCAGGGTTAACTTAAACCTCGCTATCGGAATACGGGCCCATAGGTCTAACCTCCTGATCATGTATTACAACTATCCTTTTTTTCTGCAAGATTGATGATTACACCATCACAGGTCCTCGTTGGACAAAAATGGTTGGAATTGTCTTTTATTTTAACAATCTAGCTTTGACCCATACAGTTCACTCTCAGATCTTGGTAAAAACAGCTCACTGCAAAATGATCACTGCAAACAGCATACATTATATTTTTACAAAAATATACTTAACTTTTCTGATTTAAAGACAGTGATCCAGAGTAAAGCTATTGATGATTTTTTTCAATAAGTCCTCAGGTGAAGTCAGCATATACCTCTTCTGGGGGTCTGCTTTTAATGTGCAGTAGATTTTACAATCTAGAGTCCAAACTCGCTCAGTATCCTCATCATTCTTGATGGCATTCAGAAGCTTTGCTTGCGCTGAAGCAAGATGTTCAGTCAAGATAATATCCTTGCAGTCATCATGATCCTTCAACTGCTTCTTCCTCCTCAAAAGATTCGTCCGAGTATCCCGCCTAACATAATGCGTCATGATTGGTCTGGGCTTGGAGTTGGATTGTGACAACCTCCCCACACGATGAGTGGTGCTGAGCTCGGCATCACTCAGCTCAGCCCCTGCCTTCTTAGAAATGGCTTTCACTATGTTAGTAGTAGATTCTCCCAGGCTTTCCGGTACTCCACGAAATACAATGTTATCTCGACGGGAGTATCCAATGCAAAATTGTTTGATTCTGTTCCTTGAGTCCTTTATTCACGTTATTGAATAGATCACTTACATTCAAGTATTCAATACTAGTCTGTTTAACTCTGTCCCTCAAGTTCTTTCTTTACATAATTAAATAGGACACTTACATTTAAGTATTCATTACCAGTCTGTTTAATTCTGTTCCTCAAGTTCTTTCGAAATGTTATTGAATAGGTCACTTTCATTCAAGTATTCAATGCAAGCTTGTCTGTTTGCTAGTGATTGATGGTCATGGAGGTACTATTGCACCAGCTGGGGCCTGTAACATAAAAGAGATGCGATAAATCTTGCAATTAATTGCATCTCCTTGGTACACATTTTGCCATAGACTTGCAATTAACATTTATCGTAAGTTTAATTGCATCTTTTATGTTACAGGCCCCTTGTCTGACTTTTCAACTCCTCTCATGTTCTTATTGTAAGACTGGCTTTCTGTATTGCTAAATATATGAATCGTCTTAATTAAGCAAATAAAGAAGTTGACAAGAAACCAGGTCCATGGAACATAACTGTATCAAAACAGCCTGTGCCAATGGCAGAGTACATACAATATACAATAATTTAATAATGGAAGCATGACATGTACAAGTATAATGCAATCATTTGAAATTGTATGGAAAACAATTATAGTAATTGATAATGAACAATCATGACACTTAACCCTATTTTAACTGGGCTTTTTCAGACCAAGTTTATACTGGGGGGGGGTCAATTTGACCCCCCCTTCAGATCTCGGCCGTGGATCGCGTGACGGCAGCGAAATTTTGCACGCGCATAGTGTAGAGTGTAAACTACATGACTATATAGTTTGATTTTCTGAAAATTTATGATTTCTATTTTTAATTAATTAATTATGCAAATTTATGCATGAAATTTTATTTTCTGTTCTATTTCACTCATTGAAGCTCCTAGAAAGCTCATTTTTGGTATGAATATNCATTTAAGTATTCATTACCAGTCTGTTTAATTCTGTTCCTCAAGTTCTTTCGAAATGTTATTGAATAGGTCACTTTCATTCAAGTATTCAATGCAAGCTTGTCTGTTTGCTAGTGATTGATGGTCATGGAGGTACTATTGCACCAGCTGGGGCCTGTAACATAAAAGAGATGCGATAAATCTTGCAATTAATTGCATCTCCTTGGTACACATTTTGCCATAGACTTGCAATTAACATTTATCGTAAGTTTAATTGCATCTTTTATGTTACAGGCCCCTTGTCTGACTTTTCAACTCCACCCATGTTCTTATTGTAAGACTGGCTTTCTGTATTGCTAAATATATGAATCGTCTTAATTAAGCAAATAAAGAAGTTGACAAGAACCCAGGTCCATGGAACATAACTGTATCAAAACAGCCTGTGCCAATGGCAGGGTACATACAATATACAATAATTTAATAATGGAAGCATGACATGTACAAGTATAATGCAATCATTTGAAATTGTATGGAAAACAATTATAGTAATTGATAATGAACAATCATGACACTTAAAGCAGGGAAGTATCCAATACATAATTGACCATTCGTATGTAAATATTTTGGAGGATCACCCTTCTTTTCAAACGTACTGCCACATGACAGGAAACCTCTTGAAAGCCACATTCTCCTTGCCGAGATCGGAGTCTCTTGACTTCTTCCCCAGGTTAGTCTTTTGTCAATATAGTGACTAGCTTTTTGTATTGCCAAATAACACATAATTGACCATTCTTGGCAGTCTCTGGTGGATGGGTTAGGGCGCCTTGACATCCACAGGTTGGGAGATCTGCTTTCTGTCCTGTATACATTTTCCAGTTCCAAGTTTAATAATAATAATAATGAAACACTTTTATATAGCGCATAACACAATCATGCGAAAGTCCCTAAGCGCTTAAAAAACATAGAAAGGGAGAAAGAAGTCAGAGGAGTTGTGTGCGCGTGGTTTTTGCCCACGACACCACAACGAGATGATGTGAATAAGACATGAAATAGTCACACCATATTCAAAGACAATTGCCTCTCGGTATCTTAAGGCATGTACATAATATTAACAATTCGATATATCAAACGGCTTAATTTCTACTCTTATAGACTACAAACTTAACTCTACGCTTAATTGAATTACAAATTAACTACACCTAATAAAACATGACTAACCTGGCTATTGTGGCTTGTCGGTCCTTTGGATCCATAACTTCATAAGTATTGCTCTCAGCTAGTCTCGAGATAACAGGTCTGTACTCGGCGACGGTTGCAGGTAAAAGTTTAACCAGATAAAACTTTAACTAGATAAAACTTTCGCATAGTGCCCACGCTTTGATCCCCCACTTGTTGGACATACATGTATATTGTACGATACAGAATCTCCCTTTGAAGCGCATCATGCTTTCATCTGGTGATATATCTTTCTTTGGGAAGGACAATTATTTGATTTTTTCCAGCTCCAAGTTTAACCAGATGAACTTTCACATAATGCCTACGTTTTGATCTCCCACTTGTTAGGCATATATTGTACGATACAGAAAGCGCATCATGCTTTCATCTGGTGATATATCTTTCTTTTGGATGCACAATGATTTGAATTTTTCCAGTTCCAAGTTTAACCAGATGAACTTTCACATAATGCCCACGCTTTGATGCCCCACATTATGGACTTGTTGGGCATATATTGTACAATTCTAAATCTCCCTTTGAAGCGAATCATACTTTCATCTGATGATATGTCTTTCTTTCGGATGCACAATGATTTGATTTTTTCCAGTTCCAAGTTTAACCAGATGAACTTTCACATAATGCCCACGCTTTGATGCCCCACATTATGGACTTGTTGGGCATATATTGTACAATTCCAAATCTCCCTTTGAAGCGAATCATACTTTCATCTGATGATATGTCTTTCTTTCGGATGCACAATGATTTGATTTTTTCCAGTTCCAAGTTTAACCAGATGAACTTTCACATAATGCCCACGCTTTGATGCCCCACATTATGGACTTGTTGGGCATATATTGTACAATTCAAAATCTCCCTTTGAAGCGAATCATACTTTCATCTGATGATATGTCTTTCTTTCGGATGCACAATGATTTGATTTTTTCCAGTTCCAAGTGTAACCAGATGAACTTTACATAATGCCCAGGCTTTGATACCCCACTTGTTAGGCATATCTTGTACGATACTGACTCTCCCCTTGAAGCGGATCATGCTCTGGTGATATATCTTTCTTTGAGATGAACAATAATTTGAATTGAGAGATGAGGAGAGCCATAAATGACATTAGTTTGTGGAGGCGGTCGTTGTCTGGGTTTGGCGCTCTATTATTAGACAGGTGAAGGAACCTACGTAGTGCAGTATATCTATTTCTAGATATGACCGTGGCGAAGAAGGGGTGGATGAAAATCTCAGATGTTGACCAGTACGAATGGTACTGAGGTAGTCTGATGATCCCCATCGTCAACATTACGGCGATAAACATCTTCATTTCTGGAATGGTGGTGGGATCTGGCCGAGGACGGTCATCTTTACATCCTTGCATCATCAGAGTGGCATATCTTTTTGTCTAATCCACGATGAGCTGCCATATTTCTTGAGGAAAAAAGAGGAAGAACAGCTCAACTGACCGGGGTGATTATGCGAAAACTTTCAATAGATGTGGAAATGATATGCAGATGATCGCACAGACAATGCACTTTTGGACGATACCAAAATCGACCTATAGGGATGTTTAGTTAATGAAATATCATCCTATTTGAGGAACTGTTTTTTTATAAGATGGTGGGACATCTCTGTCTGCACGGTATCACACAAAGGACAGTTTCTTTCTTAACTCTTCTACAAAAAAAATAGAGATTAGATTTAGATTTTTCTTCAATTTGTCTCTTTACGTTTCTGCATAGGTCACTTACATTCAAGTATTCAATGCAAGACCGTTTGATTCTCTTCCGCAAGTTCTTTGAAAAACAGATTGGTCTAGTCTTAAATAGGCTCACCAGGATGGCTTCAAAGACTATTTATTTGCACTCTTGTTGTCCATCAAACTTAAAATTAGTTCCAATGTCTGCAAACATCGAGCTTTGTCTCTTGCACATCTTTAGCTGCAATCCAAAGAATTGATGTTGCATCTTCTTTATTCATTCTTTCACTTTAATTTGTTTATTTCTTTTAAATTTCCATTTCATTTTTCCACCCCTCACAAAGGGAAGATAACTCTCCCAGCCGCTTATGTCCAGTCTTGTTGACTGACTGGGAAGATAACTCTCCCAGCCGCTTATGTCCAGTCTTGTTGACTGACTGGGAAGATAACTCTCCCAGCCGCTTATGTCCAGTCTTGTTGACTGACTGGGAAGATAACTCTCCCAGCCGCTTATGTCCAGTCTTGTTGACTGACTGGGAAGATAACTCTCCCAGCCGCTTATGTCCAGTCTTGTTGACTGACTGAGAAGATGACTTCAGTCTGGATAGTTGAGTGATCTGGCTGAAAGCCACGCTACTACATGTATGTAGATTTGAATCCGCTTCAGTGTAGTTCCTAGCAGAGATGCTCCTTAGTGATGTACGATAGATCCCCCTTCGTTGGAAGATTTCTGTGATCATCCACATTCATGAAGCTTCTGAGATTGTTAACAATGTTGCATTGGCCGCTTGGATTTAGGTGAACCCCATCGCGTCCAAGGTGACTCTCAAGGCTTGTGTCGTTGAACACCATGCCAAAGGAGTTGACCTCACCCGAAAACGCCAATAGTCAGTTGACGTTGTCTAAACCTATCCTTTCTCCTGCAGACTTGGGTCGATGATTTATTATTGAATCATTGAATCCCATTGAATCCCTGACATTGAATCCCTTTGCAGCCACAGGTTTGCAGAGGTCCATAACTTGTCTGCATATATCAGCAGCACTCTCAGTGATGTTATTAGTCCATACATGAACTATCAGATGTCCTCAACGCAAGGAGGTCAAGATGTCTCCCACTTTTGCTCCTGGAAGGCAGACGCACTTCACCTTTTCTGGCGAGAGAGACGAGCCTCATCGACATACTTGATCATGCTGTCACCCACTATCACTACATCATGTTTATTTTTAACACGATGATGTCGTAATCAACGAGTTGATTGCTAGGGGGAGGAGCAGCAGTGGCGATGGTGCCTTCTTGCTATCATTGCTGACAGGAGAATCATGGTTAGAGGGGATGGCGATGTCGCTGGTCATAATCTTCTAGTTATTCATTGTAGAAAGGCGCAGAAGGGGACAAGGTGGAAGAAATATCAGAATCCTATGTTTCTTCCAGACTGCAAAGTATTTTGATCTTCATATATGTTTTGTTTCTTCTTTTTTTTTTTCTAAAAGAGCCTATGAAATTATCTGACTGTATTGCTTGTATTTTTTTGCATGTGGAATTTGTACTGTTTTGTTCTTTATCTTAGGGCCATCGAGGTTAGCAGTTTATGGCTACGGTACCTCTAATGTCTTATTTCGACAGTGAGAATTACTTCTGCAGTTGTTCTTCACTCGATTCAAGGCGACCTTGCTGTAACTTTGCCATGTAGAAACTTCAGTTCTGTGTTGAAGACCTGCTCCACCTATTCAGAATGAGAATATTGGAGAAAATGAAAGGAAATTTATTATGATGATATAGAATACCCAAGGAATATCAATACATGCAGTGAAAGTTGTCTTCTGACTAAAGGCAGAATCTAACTTTTTCAAGTTGGTGAATGTTTTATCCAAAATTATTGACATTTAATGACAGCAATGACTTATTCACTCTCAACGACTTTAGTACATGCATGTAATTGCAGTTTTAGATGAAATACTGACTTTACTTGTTGCTTTATTATTCTTTTAACTGTACAATGCAGTGAGACATCTTACTTGGAGTTATTTCACCAAATTTGAAAACCCATTCTTATTCTGCTAAAATAACAACCAAAAACTTGTATCACCAGTGTAGCAAACTTCAATTGTTTCCTTGGCTCTTTGCGGAGGTTGTCCTTCCATTCACGGACAACTATTGCCCCGGCCGTGGCATCCTCTTGAGGAGCTCTTCCTCCATTCCAATTCTTGGCTTCTACTGCTCTGTCTTTCTCATCTCTAAGGATTTTGATAGCTTCTTCGTGCTCTTTGATGTGTTTTTCCAAAGACTCGATATTATTTTTATCGTCTTGTTTTGCTTCCTGAAGACATTATACAAAGGTTTGGAATTTGAAATTTATTCATTTGAACTTCATCGATGTGAATAAGACATGAAATAGTCACAATATTCAAAGACAATTGCCTCTCGGTAACTTAAGGCCCATTTCTGTTAGGATGTTTCCAAGGGCAGTTGCCCCCATGTTGAACCTGGTCACCGCTGTAGCTACACCAGACTCAATCCGCTGCCTACCAACAAACTTAGTTTTACTACAAATGTTCCAAATTCCTTGATGGAGGCCTTCATTTGTATTTTGGGTCTTCCCCCTGATGCAGGCTCTCATTAGCGATTCTGATGACAGTCGATCGTACACAGGTTTGACTGCCTTGGCCACGGATTCTGACAGGCGGGTCCTCATAGTGTCCTTCGAGTGCTTCACACTTTCACCTCTTGCCATTGCTTTATTGAAGAAACACCATGACTCCACTCCCTCTGGACACAGGCTGTGCTTTGGATTATCATCTGTTGACGAAGCATGTAGGAGTGTGGCATTTACAGCATAGGACATTGCTTCCGCGTTTCCCACATTGGAACGAATGGCACTGCCATAATAACCGGTGAGTTTGTTAATCATTGGGTCAGTGAGCGTGCCCTCACCTCTTCCCCCGAGTGTGTGTCCACGCTTGGATTCGTCAGATCTCAATTTTCGGAGAGCAGTTCCCATCCTTTTCGCAACGTGATTCACACATTCCTCTTTTGAAATTGGATGTTCATTTCCATATACGTTCAACTTCGTCAGATGATCGAATGTTTTAGTGTCCCCATCCGACAGCATGACAGTGTAGTGGAATTTATGTTTGTCTACTGACCGGCGCCACATAATTTCCCCAGCCTCCTTCTCCATTGCTCCCGATGTACCGTCAAAGTTAATACTGCACTGCTCTTTGTGGGTCTTGTACCATTCTTCATACTCCTGAGAATCTGGAGTCATAGAGTTGTGGCTGCAGATATGGCAGTACTTGCTCATTGCATGGTAGTCAATGACCAAACCGGTATTCAGTTCTATCACACATGCTACACCATACTTCGATTTGTGGCCCCTCTTCTGCCATGATCCGTCAAAGCTGACGGCAACATCAATAATGTCATCATCCTTAAGGTTAGGATCTATTTCTTGATGAGCCTCACGGACAATCCTAGCGGCATCAAACAGGTTTTCATCTCCAGCATCGATAGCAGCCTCGCTAACTTTCTTTGAGTTATCAATGTAGCTTCGCTCAGACAGTGATGGAATGTTCATTAGCATCATACAACTCTGATATCCACCAAAACCACAACCGATTGAGTTGAAGGCAGCAACGGATCTTACATGTACATTGTATGCTCCATGTGCACTAATACGTGATGACGACAAAGTATTACCAACTTCATGATTGCATTGTTTACAAGTTAATTTCAGAGACACTACCATCCCTTGGGTACTGTATGCAATATGCTCTAAATCCGATTCAAAACATTTCGGACAGACTGCACCAGAACTCATATCTCGCAATTGTTTCACCGATAGGACAACGTAATCATTATCCCCTAGACAATTATTTTCTAATGTCAGTGAATCATTATTGTCACCTCCAGAACTGCCTGGACTAGAAAAGTAAGTCAATTTCCTTTTCCTGGCAGAGATGGGATCCGGAGTATGACCAGTTTTGGATGAAGAAGGACATGATGCTGTAGTGGAAGATATTGGAGTCACATCTAATGTTGGAAGTGTTTCATTTTGACTACTTGAGTTATCAATTTCTACATCTTCCCTTACATTATCATCACTTTTTACAACATTTTGAGTGGTTTTCTTAGCAATACCATGTTCAAGTTTACCATGTTTACGTTTATGTGCAAGATTTTGCAAGTGTTTCTTTCACTTACCACTGCTCCTTCTCGCTCCAGATCTTGATTTTGTATTCTTCTGGTCAATATCCTGGCTGATAATATCATCCATAATGATAATTGAACAGGTCTTGAAGAAAACTAGGTAGTAATAATCTTTATAATAAAGGCTAAAAATTGAGTAATAAGCAGAGCAAAAGCTTCAAAGTTCAGTTGTTGCGAATTTTACACGCTCAAACTGTACATGTGGGACTGTAGTATAAAAGCCGTGTATTGTGCACACAGAAAGCCACACACGCTCCATATAAGGAAGTGTCTGTTCCCTATATGGTTACTCTCCCCCCATATTTGTCAGAGCAGATGATGTCATGATACAACTGTCCAATCAAAGTGCTTGTTTCGGTGAGTCTATGAATATGTATGAAAAATATGGACTGAAAGGGCTTTGAGAATCAGCTGATAACTGTCTTCTGTGGGGTTTATGAATGAATCCCTTGTTTTCACTGTATTCTTGGGATTCAGACCTTTATAGTGGTATATGACAAGATGGGGTTTAAGTGCTGCATGTACAAGAAAAATGGGTCTTATTTATACCAACAAAAAGAAGATGCTTCCGATAATCATGGTAAAAATGATTATTTTGAAAGTGTAAAGACTTACTAAAATGTGTAAATTTATGAATTATGATCAAAATTAGAGGTTGGAAATTGATGAATTCTTTTCTTTGATGTTTAAACTATCTAAAAATACCAAAACTTGAAAATTGATTGGGTGACCCAAAATGCGACATTTGAAGGATTTTTGAAACCTCAGCCTCCCATTGAAAAGACCTACGAGTTAAACGATTATTTGACTTATGCAAGGTCGACTTTGACATGGTTGACTGTATTGAGTGTTCAATTTTCTTCGCCCAAGGTTCACATGCGGCTTTTTCTTCTTGGGGGGACTCTCTGGAGTATAGTCTGGGTCCTCATCTTTTGTTGGTCCTTTAATGAGCAGGAACATTGTTGCCGATTTAATAATGCACAATATGTCAACACAAAATGAGGCAATGAATGAATGCGGCCGTCGATATTCTTAACGTTCTTTGTTCCTTTCGTTCTTCTGATGGTATGGAAGAGCTTTGCTCTTTTCACGAAAGATTTTCCTTGATAAAGATTCCATTGAGATTATCCTTCTCCTTTAATTGACGCTTGTTTCTCTACTTCCCGATGGTAATTAACCAGGCCAAGGGACTGCTCCACCTGATTGGTGTTCCGGGGAATGGGCCACTGCTGCACTGCGGCGATGTGCTCTTCCCGCATCTGCACCCTATCCTAGCTGATCTTCCGACCCAGAAATTCAACCTTGGCCTGAAAAAGAACGCACTTGGTGGGCTTCAGCTTCAGGCCATATTCCCGAAAACGCTGGAGGACTTGGGTTAGACTCTCGAGGTGGTGGGAGAAATCTCTCCGGAGAAATCTCTCCCAAGGACAATGACATCGTCTGAGAAGGCCAACACGTTTCCTCAGATGAGCTCCCGCAGTA
>BQKZ01009052.1:12908-25891 GCA_036244855.1 Temnopleurus reevesii
CTCTCTCTCTCTCTCCTCTTTCATGTCAAATGGAAAAGGCACATTTTGTTGCGGAAGGACATTTTGCTTCAGAAACAATTTTAACATCGCCCCCGCTGCGCCTCTTTCTCCCTCTCCCACTCCCATACTCGCTCGCTCTTCCTGTTGTGTGGGTTCAATTAAAAGACACGATTTTGACCTCACTTGGCCTTTTCCAATATCATTTCATATATTTTGACACGCGACCGTCTCGTAACGTCTTGTCGTCTTGTTATAACGTGCTGTAATAATGACTTCGACTGAGGAATAACATTTCAAATGATTACTGCTACAACCATTCTTAAAGCAGAGGATATAAAAGTTGCTCCATATTGAGTAAAATATAATTTGACTTCCCGAAACATGTCTATTTTGTGCGTTTTTACCAAAATCTGTACGCATTGGAACCCAACAAACATGCATATTATTTGGTACCGATTTTTACCAAAATAAAACGCCTAACAACCCAAAACTTCATATGGCATAAACGTATCATTTAGCGTTGAAGTGAGGCTGCGCTACATTTTATATAAAAAAAGAAGAAATATTCGTTCATTTTAAAGTCATGGATTTGAATTCAATTCAAATATTCATCTAAATTGCTATTTTTGTCGAAATTCCGTCATCATGGCCACAGTTGGAATTTGATTGATATTGCACGTCGACGTGCATTAATGTCGGTTTTTAATTATTGAAGATTGGATATTCTAATCATTGAAGATTCGTCTCCCAAAGATATTTACAATTCCACCGTTTGAAGTACATCGCACTTTAATACGGTCCATATATCCAGGTCAGCCGCTATCAAGTTATTGAATTTTACACGATTATACATAATACATATCAACCACTCGAGTTTTATGAATATATGGCATTCGTCCGTACGCAGGCGGTTAAAAGTCATCTTTGGCGGGAGAATTTTTAAGACTCCGTATTTCCTCCCTCCGATGGGTTATTTCCGGCTATTGCAATCCCCATTGGGGGTGGAATTGAGCTTTCTTTGGAAATTAAAAACCCATTATTATTGCCAATTCCTCCGACAGAACGATCGCATCGGGCCTGGATAAGGGCGATTTGGCTCATCTTACTTCTCAAAGAAAATGTCAAACCATTTCGTGTTTGTCAGTTTGTGATGGGGGCTGAGTAAGCAGACACCGAATTGATATCAAGAGGGAAAATAATAACGCAAAGAGTAGAGGAAATTTTCATGAAACTAGAACGAGAATTGAAGCATGCTTCAGATGCAGAGCAAGCGAGCTTTTGCTGCGTTTGCTGATTTTCTCATGTTACATATTTAATCTTTAATTCGATACGGACTAAGTTGGCGAATAGCCGTGCAAACACGGACCTAGGTGGAGTCTGTTATGGCTTTCTATAATACCTCGCTCACAACCATTTCAAAAAGATTCGAGAGGAGTGTTTTTTCCTCATAATGCATTCTAGTGTTGCCAAAGACTTTAAGAGACCTTTTTGCATATCTGAAAAGTCGTGGAGTTGATATTGTTTTTTCATTTTTATTGAAGCATGTCTAAATAATGACAAGATATCAAACTGCGGCCTGCAAATTGACCGATACCTCGCTCTCAACCATTTCAAACAGATTCGAGAGGAGTGTTCTTCTCTAATAATGTAATGCAGTGTTGTCGAATGACTTTAAGAGACCTTTTTGCATATCTGAAAAGTCGTGGAGTTCATATTGTTTTTTCATTTTTCTTTAAGCATGTCTAAATAATGACAATATATTAAACTGCCGCCTGCAAATTGACCAATACCTCGCTCTCAACCATTTCGAAAAGATTCGAGAGGAGTGTTCTTCTCTAATAATGTAATGCAGTGTTGTCGAAGACTTGAGGATATCTTTTTACAGTCTCATCTCTGAACAGTATGGGAGTTTATGTTGTTGTTTTCTCATTTTTATCTAAGTATGTTTAATAATGATGTAATATCAAATTGTGCATAATGACATTTCGCTTACTTTTATCTCCATCTTCGTTGAATGCTGAAATCGTAGGGTTTAAATGAACTCAAGCGGTAGCCAAGAATTAAATCTGAATTACGACAATGACATCATATTTCACTCGGCATGCATTGAATATTGGCACTGCTGTGTAACTACAACTTAGCAGTAAACTATATTTGAAACCTTACATTAATTTAAAGTTCAAGTATTTGAGAGCATGAATACGTCATGTGTTTTTGGCCGTTGCCTAGATTTGAATTAATAAAGCCCAACACACACGTTACAGTGGAGTTAGACAGGGCCTCATGGAAGACCACCAAATTGGTGAAATGAGCCTCCCTGTATAAATATCAGAAATAAATAAATAAATAAATAAATAAGATCCGATTTTTAGAAGAAACTTCAATATTACTTTTCAAAAGCATCGACAGACCGAGATTCTGCATGCTCAGATTAATAATAAATTCCAGAAGTTTGCATAATACAAGCTTTGTCATGACAAGGATCTCCGAATCGACTTCGAGTCATAAAGATGTCCAAATACAAGAACAGTTTTAAAGATTTAGATCACTTTTGGGAGAGATGGAGTATCATATATCTAACTACTTTGTAGCTGCAGTGAAAACAACATGATGGTGCAATTTTTCAATTGTAAATTAGAGCACGTTTATAATTTGTTTAAATGAAATCGACCCAGAAATGGCTTAACTATCGCGAAACAAAAATTACATCATGCGTCGCTTTTTCAACAGAAAATCGCCTTATGTGCAAAATAATTGCGAATTCACATTCCACACACACTATCACCGGAAGCCCCATTCACTGCACCTCGTATCAGCTGGTGTTCCATTCATCTTGTTCTCCGTAAGAATATCGACGACTCATTGGCATTTTCAAACTAAAATAAACCAGAAAACGTTCGAAAACCGGTTCCTAATTTCGTACAAAGATATATTTAGGCATGCAAAGCAATTTGTGATTATATCAGCCTGTTTCACATCAATATCTGAATCCTGACCATTGCAGCTAACCCATACTTTTTAAGCTTTTGAGAGCATGAATGTGTCATAATGTTATTGACTGATGACCATTACCGAATTGTGACCTAATTTCCAAGAATACATCAGTTCGTTTAACATCAATATCTGCATCCTGACTATTGCAGCTAACCCATATCTTCAAAGTTCATGTATTTGAGAGCATGAATGTGTCATAATATTATTGACTGATGACCATTGCCGAGTTGTGGCCTAATTTCTAATTCATTCCAACTGTATTATCTCATTATGATCACCTTGACCAACCCTCATTACTCAGTTTCTTCATCATCCTCAAGTCACAGTTACATCGCCACAAGAGGACATAGCAAAGAAAATATTTTAATGAGCTTATGCTTTCCTTAAAAGCCCTGGTCACATAGGACCACGGAAGCAACACAATTCACCCCGACTCTTTGTTAATTCACAGTTAACTGCCTCAAAACAACGAGTCGAGGTGAATCGTGTTGCTTCCGGGGACCTATGTGATTGGGGCTTTACATCGCCACAAGAGGACATAGAAAAGAAAATATTATAATGAGATTATGCTTTCCTTTAACTAGGAGACTTTCGATACCCTGTACTCGAGTGGACGGGTTTTTGTAGATTTAATTGCATTCGAATTATTTGTATTTGCTTTTTTGATGAAGGGCTTTCCCCTACTTACCCTTGTGTTGCATTAACTGTTAATGGCCATTGCAAGATTAATGGTATACCAGTCAGATTTTACCAATTTCGCAGGATTGTTCAGGCAACAAAGGACTTTAAATAATTTGTTAAAATCGGTGGCATGATTGCATCTATACATTCCAGTATATGCTATATGCTACAGTGTACGTCAAATACTGCAGTAATAAATGACGCAGTCCTAGCAGCCTAGTATCAGTAGAAGCACCACACTTGTGAAGACTGAGTTGCCCAGCTTTCACGATGCTCCATGAATGTAGAAGTGAAGGTGCTTGACTGACATCCAAGACGTTCGTCGAGCGCTCGACATACACCCCCGTTAGCAAGGTATCCTTCCTCCTAATTCCTTCATTAACGCAGCGTCATGATTGCTGGACAGACGTTAACTACAAACGCAAAGGTGTAAGTTAGCCCAGGGAGTTGGGATTTTCCCTGGTTAGCCTTTGATGTCTGATAGCCTATGTACAGTCAGTCCGATGTGATTTGCACAGTATGCGTCAAACATGCATGCAGTAATCAATGACGTACTCCTACCGTCAATGTGACGTCTCCAGCCACAATTTAACCGTCCGTCTTACGTCATTTCCACGTAGCGCTTCAACCGGGGCAGTTTATCACCAAGTTACGAAAGACTTTAAGAATGACTTTTCGGACGACTGGTATCAGTTCTTGTGCTGAATGATCGAAAATCTTGTGCGTATTACACCCGGTAACTTACTTTCCAGTCTTTTTTTAAAAGTAGTTCCTAACTTTAAAATAATTGTCCAGGTCAAGAGGCGCCAAACCTCAGTTAAACCCTCGTCATACAACAAGCCTCGTCAAAGCTTTATGCATATTTTGCTTGGCAATTAGAGAGCGCTCTCACTTGAATAACATCTTATATCAATAATCATGTTGATGGCTTTCAGTGAATTTGTTTGAGAAATCCCTGACTTTCCTCACTTTGAAAAATAGCGTTTCGCTCTTGAAATGATTGAGTGAGATTCAAACACGATATGAAGCATTTCCGTAAAATAAAGTGGGTTATGGGACAATGAATCCGTATGCCATGTGTTGAACTATGCAAACACAACAATAAAAAAACGGTTCCGATTTGAATAGCACTACAAAGGAGCAATAAATTGGCATCGCCCCCAATTTTACGGAAAAGGATTATATCGTGTTTTCAGTATTTTATAGATGGAAAGCCGACCTCATTCAAGTCACAGTTGTAATATGTAGGAGCCCCGCTCGGCATCGGTAGAAACCTATCGCATCCAAAAGTTAAAGTAGCGCCATATATGAAAGGTCATCGCACCACGCGGGACATGAACCGCTAAAAAACCAAGACATATCCATCATATGAATGCACGGAGGAGAAACCAAAATGTAGATCATAAAAGTTTCCTGCTTAGATGGTAGGGGTATCTCGAGAGACCACGTCGGAAAAAAAGGATAGAACGTAGGGCGCTAGTATATACTATTGACCCGATTCGTGGAAATAATACGAACAGCTGTATTCACTGGTGCAAGCATCAAGCTACATGTAGAAAGTGGCAAAAAAGGATGAATGTCCATGGAATTATAAATTATGTGGTAGCATCATCGTATCGTGGCCTAGCGGTTAAGACTTGCGTCTTTCCAATGTTCGATACTAGATCGCGGGTTCAAATCAAAGTCAAGGTGTTAATTTACTATTCAGCGAGAAGTTCATCCGCATGAAGTTCACCCGTATTGTGCTACACCCCATCCTATCAGAATATCTTTCCAAAACGGCAATGGCTGTTGCTACCGTAGATACCTTGAGTATCGTTCTCTTTCAAAATACAGCCCCTTTAACTACCGAAGTTTGAGGTCAGACTGACCCATTGTTAAATATCTAAAATAGATTTTACAGTGCTGAGTTTGATCAACGGGGGAATGAGTTCATATCTACCTAAGATCAATCTTGGCCGTAATTTAAACGTTGGCGATTTAGCACCACGAGTGCTTCAATATTGTAGGTGCTAATTTTTTACATTCTAATTGACAGCGATAGAATGCTATTTTAAGAGTAAGGTGGTAGGTAGTTGATTATGATTCTTAACCCTCTACCCCCTAAAATCTTCGGTTTTAAGCATCTGGAAGGTAGTTGATATACATACTTTACCCACTATTCTAAAAGACCCGAGGTGTTCTTTACACTTGACTATACACGATAGAAACTTCATTCCCTTTTTTCATAGAATTGCACTTAGAGTGGTAGCTTAGCAGTAGCATTCGATTTTTTTATTTGCTATAATGATTATTCACATCGTTTATCACTAGACTCCACAACAGGCACTGTTTTAAAAATTAGCTGGAAGAGCTTGTGTAGGAACTACTCATAGAGCGTAATCTTTAATTAAACACTTAATTCTAATACTTTAATTGAAGCTTATTTTGAGAAAAAAAAATCATTATGTTTTAATGGCGTTCCATGATTGTTTTTCTTCTTTTTTTTTAGTATATATACGCTGCAAATATCAGTTTGTGTTATGCTAAATAGATACCGGGAATGTATGAGATATAGCTATCCATGGTGTTATCAATGACATTTTGAACATAACCCCTGTATCCATATCGGACATCATCAGCTGAATTTAACACCACTATTTTGTTGTGTATATATTTGATTTTTAAAAAAATACGATATGAGTAAAATTAATACATGGATAAATTTTAGATTACAAGGAGCTCTCGTTGATAATGTTGACCTTATTGCATTCAGTAGACCCTGATACTATAGCAAAATAAGAAAATTCTATATGAAAATTAAAAAAAAAATGTTTCTATATATTACAAATACACTTAAGTTCCTATTGAAATTGTAGCGCTCGATGCAATAACATTAACCTTGTATATTACCGTGACGTAACGAATCATGATTATGCTATGTCGGGTATCTGTTTGCGTCAGTCACGTAACCCTATAATAAAAGAAATACATTGATTCGATTTATCCCTAATAACCATGACATCAAACCGCATTACGAATGTAGAATGATTTGTGACTGCACACACACACATGCACATGCCAAACACGAGTGCGCTCGCTCTGAGGCAATTTAGCTTTTAAGGGGATAATTATAATGCAAATTAAAATGTTACCGTATCACAAAAATACAGTTTAGGGCCTGTTGCAAATTTAGTGCTCAACTTTATAGCTTTAACCTTGTATACTACCCAGGCGTACAGAATCATGTCCATGATATGTCGGGTATCTATTTAACTCAGTCACGTACCCATATAATCAATAAAACATTGATTCGATTTATCCCTAATAACCATAACATCAAACCGCATTACGAATGTCGAATGATTTGTGGGTACATACACGCACACAAAACACAGGTGTGCCCGCTCTGAGGCAATTTACCGTCCAGGGGGGGGTGTTTCACCAAGTTACGAAAGACTTTAAGAATGACTTTAAGCACGACTGGTATTAGTTCTTGTGCCGAATGTTCAAGAATCTTATTCATATTCATAGCGGTTCGTATTGTCTTTCATGCCAATTTTCGTGCCCATTCATCTCCTATATTTATTGAATTAAATTTGTTAAATATATATGATTTAAATGTTTTTAATACAGCTATTTTAATGTATTTGATATCTAAGAATTCTGCACCCTCACCTCTCACTGAAAATTTTAACTTGATTTCTGAAATGGTTTCTTATGAAATACGAAATCCTCTTATTTACTATTTACCTTTTTACAGGACAAATGCTGGTATCAATTTAAATCAAGTCAATCACTGAATGCTTTTAAAAAGAATTTAAAGAAATTACTCTTACAAAAATATGCGTAAATTCTTCGGGCTTTCTTCATCTGTTCATGTTTAATGTTGTGTTAGTCTAAGGTTTGTTAGTTGTTTTTTTTTAATTTTTCGTGTTTTTTCTTTGTCTTTTTTTGGTATTTATATAAATATTTTAATCTGTACCTTTATATACAAACTTTATATATTGTGTTACTTGGTTCATATTTTATGTATTATTTGCTGGCAGCATCTCATAAGACTCTGTTCTTTCTCGCTGTCTCCTCATTCGAGGAAATTGGTTTTTACTTTTGAATGAAATAAACATGAATTGAATTGAAGACTCGTAAGGTACACCAGTCTTTCCTAAAGTCGCGCGTAATTTTAAGAACGACTTGGTGAAACACGCGCCCAGAAGAGCTTCAAATAGACAGCCTCAGCTAGCCCAGTCGGTATAATTTCAAGAAAAGCATTAAGTGTGTTCTAAAGACATTAAAAGAAAACACGGTGCCAATGACTTGGGTAAACAAATATCCCATTAAGATGGGAGTGATCTGTCGGGATGAGTTAAGCGAGATGGGTGGATGTCGGAAAATGGGTCAGGCTAGGAGCGGGATTAGGGTAAGGTCGATGGGATTACAAAATGGTCTTGAAACTATGTATGTTTTGTTTTGTGATCTCGTGTCACATTTCTTGTAAATTTGTCTTAGTAGTTCTTGTATTTCTTTAGATATTGTTATTTTTCCATTTGGTATTAATATAGAAAAAACGTATATGAAGAGAAAGTGAAAAAATATAACTTGAAATTTCGAAAATGTTGCAATTTGTGTCCATCTAAATTATTTCGTCATTATCATTACTATCATGAATATGATATACGGCTTCACACCGTGATTTATCATATTTGTTCTTTATCATCATTATCATCATTATTCTCGTCATCATTACAAATAACATTTTCAAAATAATCACAGCCATCATCGTCCTCATCACCGTCACCATTATCATCCTCCTTCTCATCATCATCATCGTCGTCGTCATTGTGCACACCATTATAACCCTCATTACCACCACCGTCATCACCACATAAAGCAAACTTATCGCACACGCCCAACACCATGTCCCGACAACATCCAATACAATCCCCCATTCCACCTTGAAATTCATATTGTAATCAATTTTTCTTTCACTTTGTCTCTTGTCTTCTACCATTGTCCTTGTGCCAACACGTCCTCCCTCACAGTTTTTTTTTAATCATCACCATGTCCAAAATCGTTACACACTTCAAATAAAGTATTGGAGTAGGCAACCCTGTTTTCAACCGTTTCATAATTATTATCATCGTCACAATAATCACCATCATCAATCAGTACCACAATCATCGTCATTACCACCACCACCGCCACCACCAATGTCATCATCTTCATCATCATCATCATCTTCATCATCATCATCATCATCATCATCGTCATCATCATCATCATCGTCATCGTCATCATCATCATCATCATCATCATCATCATCTTCATCATCATCATCATCATCATCATCATCATCATCATCNTAAACACATATCCCATTAAGATGGGAGTGATCTGTCGGGATGAGTTAAGCGAGATGGGTGGATGTCGGAAAATGGGTCAGGCTAGGAGCGGGATTGGGGTATAAGGTCGATGGGATTACAAATTGGTCTTGAAACTGTGTATGTTTTTATTTTTTGGGGGGAAGGGGGAGATCTTTAGTTTCTATTTCTATTCATTTGTGTTAATAATTACTGTACTTTGTTCAATATAGTTTATTTGTCCATTAATGATAATAGAAAAAATAATGATAATTATACATGCTATTTATATCGCGCGCGTATCCACTCTGAGGATTGCTCGAGGCTCTTTTGAATAATTGTTATCCTGGCTTCAGCCCATCGTAATTACCACTACCATCATCGTCCTCACTACCATCACCATCATCACAAAAAGCAAACGAATCGCATACGCTCAACACCATGTCCCTACAGCACCCAATAAAATCCACTATCCCACCTTGAAATTCATTTTTTAATCAACTCATTCTTTCACTCTTGTCTTGTCCTGTTGTCCATACACCAACACATCCTCCCTTACAATTTTTTTTTTATTATGATCATGGTCAAAATCGTTACTAACATCAAATAGAATATTGGAGTAAGCAACCTTGTTTTCAACTCATACATCCTCTTTATTATCATCACTATCACCAACACTATCACCATCATCATAATCGTTATTATGATCATCTTCATAATCATTTCCATCATTACCCTCTATCATCACCACCAGTATCATGGACAATATCACAATTGTTTTCATCATCATCACCATCCTCATTATCATCATCATCATAATCATTCTCATCATCATCATCGTCGTCGTCACCAACATCATAATCATTATCTTCATTATCATCATAACCATTGTCATCATCGGGATCAACAGCATCACCATAATGTATTATCATCATCCCCATCACCATCATCATCATAATAGTCATCATTGCAATCATCATTATCGTCATCATCATCACCACTATTACGATCACCACTACCATCACCCCACAAGCTTCACAATTATTAACACCTTTATCATCACACAAAGCAAACCTATCTCACACGCTCAACACCATGTCCCAACAGCATCCAGTAAAATCCACTATCCCATCTTGAAATTCATTTGGTAATCAATTTTTTTTCACTCTTGTCTTGTCCTGTTGTCCTTACACCGACGCGTCCTTCTTCATATTTTTTTTATCTTCGCCATGGTCAAAATCGTTACAAATAACAAATAAAATATTGGAGTACGCAACCTTGTTTTCAACCGATACGCGATATTAATTATCATCCCCATCATCATCATCATCATCATCATCACCATCATCGCCACCATCATCACTGCAACTATCATCACTACCAGTATCACAATTATTATTATCATCATCTTCATCATCATTATCATCATTATCACCATCATCATCATTAACATCATCACCACTATTGTCATCGTTCTAACGACCACCACCACCACTACCACCACCACCATCATCATCATCACACAAAGCAAACCAATCTCACACGCTCAACACCATGTCCAACAGCATCCAGTAAAATCCACTATCCCACCTTGAAATTCATTTTGTCATCAATTTTTTCTTTCACTCTTGTCTCGTCCTGTTGTCCTGACACAAACACATCCTTCTTTTTTGTTATCATCACCGTGGTCAAAATCATTAAAAACCTCAAATAGAATATTGAATAAGCAACCTAGTTTCAACTCATCCTTTTTATCATCATGATCGTCACAATCATCATCATCATCATCATCATCATCATCATCATCATCATCACCATCATCATCATCATCATCATCATCATCATCACCACCATCATCATCATCATCATCATCATCAGCACCATCATCATCACCATCATCATCATCATCATCATCATCATCATTATCGTTATCACCATCATCATCACCACCACCATCATCATCACACAAAGCAAATCTATCTCACACGCTCAACACCATGTCCCATCAACATCCAATAAAATCTCCCATCCCACCTTGAAATTCATTTGGTAATCAATTTTTGCTTTCACTCTTGTCTCGTCCTCTTGTCCTTACACCGACGCGTCCTTCTTCATATTTCTTTTTATCCTCGCCATGGTCAAAATCGTTACAAACATCAAATAGAATATTGGAGTAAGCAACCTTGTTTTCAACTCCATCCTTTCATGCCGATACCCTACACATCGTTCACATTCACAAATAAATTGTGGGGAGATTTTGCTACAGGCCTGGGTACTGCACTATTATTGTGTTTTAAGATGGTTGATGGTTGTGATGATGAGTGTTATATAACAATGACAAGAAAACGGCACAACGACCATGATTATAATGATGGTGATGATGATGATGACGACGACGACGATAATGATTGTACCGATCTTTAAGTATACATCCGCACGTCTTCATCTTTACAACAACGAATCATGCGCAGATAAATCTCTGTGGGGAACTTATGCGAGTAAAGCGTGATCGTTTCGCTGACAAAAAATTCACGTGCTTTATGAGAATGTTTTTTATTTTGTCATATAGCAAATGGCAAATAAGATATTATTTTACCCACGGGGAGGGCGGTTGGACCTGAGCCCCGGTTCAGAGGTAGGAGGGGCATTTTGGGGGTAATAAGCATGATAAGGGCACAAAATCGATGAAGGCCCCAAACGACATTTATTTATTTACTTGTTAGTCTGGCCGCTAGGTTGTGAAGCACTGTGTGCGCGCCTGTTATCTGTTCATATTTTCAGACATTGTAAGCTACAGAGACATCAAAAAAATCAAACACGTTCAAACGTATTTTCACACGATTTAGCACTGCTAATCATTACCTTTAAAGATATAATATAATTCAGAATATATTTTCTCAAATACTATTTTTAGTACCCTCAAATTTAGCTCCTCCATGCATAGATGGGTCACAGATGCCGGTTGTGGGGACGCAGCAGGATGAATATTTGGACCGGTATGGGGAGGCGGTGGTATTTTAATAACTGCCCATCCCAGCGGGCATCGCTCAAGTCTAATTAGAATCATACCGTCGCTAGTCATAATTGTTTGTACAGATACTGTCGTGAAGTGTCAGTGATATACGTCATCTTTTTTTATCAATCAAGGAATTCTCCTTATTTCTATCACCATCATTTTACATCAGAGGAGAAAATGATAATATCATAATATAATCAAAATTATATATGATTTGATTTGATTCGAGTCATTTTCCACTCCAATAAAAAGAATTATTTGCACATGAAATTATGATAACTTGGCAACAGAAATAATAATAAAATGTCCTCATTATCAATGAAACATGACTTGATAATGCTTACAGAACTTACAGAAATGAAGGGGCATGCGCAAAAATGAGGCTTGTCAAACTCATGTCCCTTCTTGCATAATAACATTTACATTAATCATGACTTAAACATAAATCATTTTAATAACTGGCAATCGCTCAAGTCTAATTAGAATAATAGCATCGCTAGTCATAATTGTTTGTACAGATACTGTCGTGAAGTGTCAGTGATATACGTCATCTTTTTTTATCAAAGAGTTCTTCTTGTTTTTATCAACTTTTTACATCGGAGAGAAGAAAACACTCTGATAAATTGTCGCAAAAACAAATTGAAAGTAGTTTGGACCTTTTAATCTACGTACAATTAATTTCGATTAATGAATGAATGAAAAGTAGTATTCATTCATTTTCAACACGAAGACGCTTCCATCAGCTAAAGCTAGTCATAATTGTTTGTACAGATACTGTCAGTGATATACGTCATTTTTTATCGAGGAGTTCTCCTTGTTTGTATTACCTTTTTACATCGGAGAGGAGAAAATGTAGGCCCATGCTCTGAGCATTGTCCCAATAATGCCCCGGTCACATAGGGCCCCGGAAGCAACACGATTCACCCCGACTCGTTGTTCTGAGGCAGTTAACT
>BQKZ01009056.1:47812-64586 GCA_036244855.1 Temnopleurus reevesii
GACATACACGAGGAGAAGAAAACCATCACCTTCTTGTTACGATTCTTCTTCAGGAACGTGAAGAGTAGTAGGAATCGCTTCTCTGACGGACACACGACATATCCCTATATATCATAGATGAAAAAAAAATTAAAGGCTATTCTTAATGGTGAAACATGGCACACATCTAACTTAGTTTCTTGAAACTTCCACAATTCTTCATTATCATGATAAGGAATAGGAATAGCTTCTCTGACAAACATTCAACATAGCCCTTTATTTGTCGAACGAAACTCCAACTGAAAAATAATTGAAAATGTATCTATGCACCTCACAAGCTTTATTATGGTTATTCCCGAGAACAAAGAGGAGTTTAAAAATTAGTATCATCTATACACATACTATCAAAATATGAAAATGGCTTAAAATCTGACATTACCAATGTTTGATTAAGTCCAAATATTTATATTCAAGTGAGTGAGTGACATAAGAACCCTTATGAAGCTATTTCAGCATTACAAACTTGTTTGAAACATCAAAAACAGTTGTCATTATCAGAAGAAAAAGCGCAATTTAATGAATATCAAAATATAGTAATTTCATTGCAACTGAAGCATTCTCATTATTATTTCTAATGCATGAACATGACTGAAACAAATAACTGCTATCACTCATCAGCAAGCTCCTGTGGTGCATCCTTTGCCTGTTCCTTGGACAGTAACCAAGTTTTTATGATCGTCCACATGATTATTGACTGGTTCTTTCTTCAGCAACATCCTAGCAAGAACTTTGGTACCCATTATCAAGAAAATAATTTCACTGTTTGGTATCCCTTCATGTTCATTTCCTGTTCCAATCTCTCAATTGTAGCAAAGTCTCTATAATCATCAACCCCAACATAGACCCTTACATATTTCTTCAGTGATGACCTAGCAAGGATATTTGGTACCCCATATTATTAAGCATTAAAGGAAAAAAATTGGAATTTTAGGTAGGAGTCATTGTATGTCACTTTACCTGTTCAAATCCCTCAACTGTAGCAGAGTCTTTACGATCATCAACTCCAACACAGACTGGTTCTATCTTTAGTGATATTCTCATATATTTCTCAAGTATTTCGGTACCCCTCATCATGCATAATAGTTAACGAATGTGATACTATGTGGCCATTATTGCATGTCCCTTACCTGTTCTAATCCCTCAACTGTAGCAGATTCTTTATTATCATCTACCCCAACATAGACTGTCTATATATTCAGCAATATCCTAGCAAGGATTCTGGTACCCTAAATTACCAAATGTAAGAGATAAAGAATGTGACTTCAGGTAGGAGTCACTGCATGTCACTAACCTGTTCCAATCCTTCGACAGTAGCCGAGTCTTTATGGTCATCAACCCCAACATAGACTGGCTCTCTCTTCAGTGATATCCTGGCAAGGTCCTCTGTCTTACGGGTTTGTGTCGCTGAGAACAGGCCTGTCTGTCTTCTCTCTGAAAGATATGAAACAAAACTCATTTTACTCAACAAGGTGGTTAATGAACTATGAGTCTTGCCATATTTTGGAATCAATATTTGCAATATTTTTGTTTCAAATCTGAAAAAGTGGTGAAAACTACAGAAAGGAAAGGTTATGTAACAAAAACTTCAACATTTCACGTTTTTAACGCTCTATAACCTAAAACATTACCACCATCACCTGGCATCTATCTTTGTCCATAAATAATTTCTGCTTGTGGAACAAAATTTGGGAGAGAAATAGAGGAAAAGAACTTTAAATTATACCTTCACACAACCAACAGACAAATATTTTTTATGCTATGTCTCTTCCAGAAGTTCATTCAGGAGAGATAAAAACTACCCATATCCTCTAATATAAGGGAGTGATAAACATCCCTAGGCTGTCTGATTAAAAGCGATAAGATTAAAGTGAGAAGCAATAAATGGAATTATAAGCAGCCGGTAACAGAAATTTCCACTGTGTCTTTCCATTTTTTTGTTGAAATACTTTTTCAATACTAATTCTGATTTTGAATGTCAAATATTAATTTTAAGCAAAAATCTTAACAATTTACTAAAATGGAGAATCATAGGCATTCTACATTTACAGTAGAAGGTAGCAGCTTCACTGAATATCCCCATCGGCCACTGCCACATAAAAAGGTAAAAGAGTTACAGCAATTGTAACTTACTAGGTAGTAGTTTGATAATCTGTTTCATCTCTTCTTCGAATCCAACCTCTAGGATCCTATCAGCTTCATCAATGATTAGACACTGGAGATTCTTGTACATGAACTGAGGTGTGTTCTGAAATTAAAAGATGTACACAAACAGTATGCATTACCATAAAATGTTGGCGAAGAAATGAAACTCATAAGCTTTCAAGTTGGTCCTTCCTTCCATCTACATTGAGAAGACGCAATAACCTCTCTTTGACTGTGTGCTCATGGGAAAAACACTACACAAAGGTTCTAAAAAGCTTGCTGTTTCATTGGCTCTGTTCATCTGTAATAGCCTCATCATCATCAACAAATTAATTATCATCCTCACAATCATCACCATCATCACCATCATCATCATCATCATCATCATCATCATCATCATCATCATCATCATCATCATCATCATCATCTCATCATCATCATCATCATCATCATCATCATCATCATCATCATCATCATCATCATCTCAATCACTACCATCATCACCACCATCACCACCATCACTATCATCATCACCATCACCACCATCATCACCACCACGATCATCATCATTGACCCTCACCTGCATATGGTCCAGCAGTCTTCCAGGTGTAGCCACCATGATGTTGATCCCCTTGGCTAGTTTCTTAGCCTCTGTGCTCCGGTCAGTCCCTCCCATGATGAGGCCAAACGTGTGGTAGTGATGCTCCAAGAGCTCTTTGAGGACACCATAGGTCTGCATTGACAGCTCGCGAGTTGGAGAGATAATCAGTACACCAGTACCTGGAACAAGAAGCATGGAAAGAAAAGTCATCAGCCAAAAACATTTAACGGTGGAAACTCTGTATGAGATGATTGGGACCATCAAAAATAACTTTCTATAGCAGTAATCTGTTTATAGCAGAGTTTAAAAAAATGATAAGTCATAAAGAGCTGGAACCAGATTTTTTACCTCTTTACAGCAAATATATTGTTATATCAGATCTCTTTATAGCGAGTTTCTACTGTATAATCAACAATATCTTATGAAATCCTTTGCTCCGGTAGGTTGTAAAGGGGGGGGGGGGGGAAATATAGGAATAACGTATGATACTGAGTTGATTAGCGAATGTGCACTGCACCAAGGTTGTTTTCTGAGCATGCGCACTGCGCACGAGCCGGAGGCGAGTGCCGCAGTGTACAGGCGAAGAAAACACCGAGGTTAGCAGTGCACATTCGTCAATTAACGATGAGAGAGTACGTTATTCCTTTTATAAGCTGGCTATTCAGAATGAAGAAAATAATTGGAATAATATAAAACTGATATTCGATACAAGGAGTTAAAAATGATTGAAAACCGAGAAGTTTTGTGTCGAAATTGCGGGCCAACTGCCGCTGCGTGACTCGGTGATTGAGCTGCGCTGCGTTGAGCCGAGCTGCTGTGTGTGCGAGCCAGCTAGCTGATGTTGTCGTGATGATAATGAAAGTAGCGGCAGACCAGTGCGATAAAAAGAGCGTGAAATCACATTTTAGTTAAATGTTTTTAGTTTAACTGATATTTCAATGGAATATTTTGATTAAATACCTGTAGTTAGGTGCAAGTTTTCTTGAACCACTGAGCGCATGCGTGCCACGGATTCTATATAGTAAACTTTTTTACTTTACGGAACGGGTGTTCCATGATGCACATTTTTTCTGAATGATCACGTGGTACGATTAGACCAATCAGCTGACTGGAACTGTCTAAGCCATCTTACAACTTTGTTCATATGTTTACTGGAAAACATACATTTCTATTGAAAACTTTGGAAATATGGTCATCCCAGCAGCAGAGATGCCAACTGTTTTGAAATATGCATGACAACAATTTTAATGTGAATCATCCAACAGCCGAGCCAAATATTTTCTCATGAGTGAAAAAATTAGGGTATTGTTTCTCTCATCACAAAACATTTGGCTTGGCTGCTTGGTGATTCACATTTTGATTTAAATCCTCATGCATATTCCAGAACAGTTGGTATCTCTGCAGTAGAGTACCAAACATACATAATGATTCACAGCACCTCAAGATTTTTTTATTTTTTTTTTAATTCTTTCAATTACAGCGTTGTAACACATCACACTTAAAAACATCACCGAAAGGAGACATTTTCAATTTAGGAAAGTGGCTAAGCAAGCAACTGGAAAATTAATGAAGAGAAGGCATCAGAGAAATACAGAACTAGGGAAGAATGATAGAAGATTGAAGGAGAAAAACATGTAAGAAAAAGAGAGAGGTAGAGACAGGGAAAGGGAGGTAAATGGCTAAAATATAAAAACAGGGGAGGCAAACGATGAAGACTAGAAAGGAGAGAGAAAGAGAAATGTTAACTATTGACTCACCATTTCTTGGCATGAATTTGAGTTTGTACATGAGCTCCACTGCTGGAATGAGGAAGGCCAACGTCTTACCACTACCTGTCTTGGCTGCTGCCAGTATGTCTCTGAAATGATCATCAAGAAAACAAGCGGTAAAGCATTCGTATGGATTAAAACACTAAAATCATTCCAAAATGCAACAAATGTACTGTATTTTCCCATGGATATTTTCGAGATTTTAGACCATTTTAACACATTGGCGTGTTGTTATTTTCACGCTTTTAACAGTGTTTGTACACATACGAATGTGTATCAAACAGAGTGAGGTTTTTCGAGGGGCCACGACTAGAAAATTGATGAAAATAAACCCATTGCCAAATTTCAGCTTGTGAAGTTTCAATAGTTTAGAATAACCTAAAAGAGAGAATGACGACTCCAAGAAGAGACATATTTAGTTACTTCAAATTTTCAAACTTTATAAAGATTATCTTCAGGAGATAACTGAAACTATATAATTTGTGGATATCTATATACATGAAAAATATTTGAAATGCACATGAACTAGTAAGGCCTAAATGTTTGTGTGATTATAAAACATTCCAGCAACTTTGTATGTAATTCCTTGAGATACTGTCTCCAATTTTTCTTTGCTTTTCCTTGACAGTAAAATAAGAAGTAAGTTGCCATATTTCCATCTGATCACTATCTAGATTGGCAAGCCTTAATCATTTCCAACTGCAAAGAGAGAAGCATCACAATTACTACCACAAGTAAATTAAAACCTCTTTTAAAAATGTTTTCTTTATTATGTAATCTACTTACTTTCCCTCGAGCATATGTGGAATAGCTTTGTGTTGAATCTCTGTCATCTTTGTGAAGCCCATATCAGCCACGCCATTCAGTGTGAGGTCAGATACTTTATCGGCCAGCGAGGCAAAGCTTGTATCAGACAAGATCTCTTCTGTTCCATCCACTGGCAAAACAGAGAAATTATAAGAAATATTAATCAAATTATACTTCAACTTAAATAAAACAACAAAATAGAGTGTCGTAAATAAATATGAAATCAGTATTACGAATGTAATGCCCTGGTCACATAGGACCCCGGAAGCAACACGATTCACCCCGACTCTTTGTTAATTCACAGTTAACTGCCTCAGAACAATGAGTCGGGTAACGTGTTGCTTCCGGGGTCCTATGTGACCGGGGCTTAAGCTAACACTTGTGTTTTATCTGTTCTCTACCTCTGTTTCAGATTTTTCTGCTCGAAAAAGGAATCGAAAAACAATGCAATCCTCCTAGCTAGGGGCTGTTAAAAATGTAAGATTTTTTTAGACTTAGAGGATTTTCAATTTAAAAGGGTGTCAATTAAATTCAATGTTTATTAAAAATATATCATTGCAGCCAGGAGGCTGAATTGTGACATATCACACAATTAAAAATAGATTTAGAATATATAACAGCAGTGATTAAAATAATAATAATATTTTTATAATCATAAAAATAGTTATCACTAATGATTGAGTTGTTAAAACAAGAATATAATATTCGATCAAGTATGAGCATAGATCAATTTGAAACATACAACCATTTTCTAGCTCACAGATTAGAGGTTAACCACTCTCTAAACAACAAAGGTTCTTTACGACTCACAGTCATCTTTGTCGTCGTCTTCTTCTTCTTCCTCTCCCTCTACAAATTTGGCTCCCTCAGTATCTGCTTCTTCCTCGTGATTTTCTTTCTCACTTTCTTGATTTTCCTCTTCAGTTTCTTCTGTTCTAGGGACCTTTTGCTCTGTCAAGACAAAAAGTAGAAGAAAGACGGATGAAGCAAAATACATATTTTTAAAAGGCTTCCCATCCGTTTGTTGAATTTAGATAAACCTTATTACAATATTTGAACAGACGCGGAAATGTGAATCAAATTTTGGAGATCCACACATCTGAGAATGGTGACACTAGTCACATTGCATTCCATTATCAGATAAAAAAAGATATAAGTATTAAAATTTACGTTAATATTCGTTATGGTGGTGAGGCAGTAAAATTTATGCTCTATTCACTAACCTGTTATCACTTTCTTCTTATCGCTACAAGTGGGTAACAATGACTGATAGACCAATATCATTTTAGCTCCAAAGAAATATTACTCCATTAGAGGAAAATCCTCACAACTTCTACTAAATTACTGCAAATTTGTACACTATGATCTAATTGGTCTTATTATCAAAACCTGTAAAGAGATTTAAAAATGAGGCAGTTTTCTTACCCGGTGCCTGCTCATCTTCCTCAGCTTTTCGTTTCATTTTCTTCTTCTTCTTCTTCTTTTGATTCACGCTTTCTGGGGCTGGAACAGCTTCTTCCGTCACTGGAGGAATATCATCTGTAGTAAGTAATAATAATAATAATAATAATAGTAATAATAATAATAATAATAATAACAATAATAATAATAACAATAATAATAATATGCATTTGCATTATAGTAGTAGTAGTAGCAGTAGTAGTAAGTAGTATTGAAAGAAACAAAAACACACTAGCAATTGTATCAGTAATACATGCAGTAAAACAAGGCACCCTCCTGGCGTTCTTGCTTGAATAAAAAAGGTGGAGAGTCACGGACTATAAAAATCTAGCCTTTTGATAAAAATATTGATTCCAATATTCAAATTAAACTAAACATGTGTAGATGTTTGAACTTTTAAAGGACAAATAATTGATTGGAAAATAAAATAAGCATTCAATATCATTTATCGTATATATCTTGAATGATTTTACTACTTCTATTAACCCAATTATTTTAAAAAAGACATGTACTGTAAGGTAACATCCATTCACTTCTATTTCACTGCTGAGTTGCAAGAGAGTTTACTAGTCAATGTACAAGTAGAATGAACATTCATAAGAAAGGATTAAATTTTCATACCAACTATTTCAGCATCTTGTTGCCTTTTCTTCAGTTTCTTTTTCTTCTTCATCCCTGGAGTAAGACTAGATCCTCTATTGGTCTCCATGGTAATGGTTGTAGTTTCGTCTTCGGCTAAAATGATAAAGCAAATGGTCCAAACTACATTGTAAACATGCCACCATTTTGTAATTTTGTATGGAGGTTCATAGGTCCCATGATATATTGCTTTGTACAGAGCATTACACAGGGCACCTGTAGACCTCCAGACAATACTACAAAATGTTTATGGAAGTTAGGTCTATTTGGGGGCTGAAATAGGGGTTAAAATTTAGAATATTATTAACAAAAATCATGTCGACAGAATCCAAAACTATGCAAACAAACCGAGATATTCTTCATAAATTTGAGTATTGCTTCAACTGACACGGGCACTTCACATTTCAGTCTACGCCACAGTTACTTGCATGATTAAACACGTACCTTTTCATTTTCACCTTTGAAACCCCCCCCCCCCCCCCCCCCCCCCCCCCCCCTTCATTCCCTGGTGCATGCATATGCAAGGGGCGGAGAAAATCCATGTGTTGAGTCATAACGTGGGGCTGGTACTGGTACTACAAGTTAACAGGAAAATTGTTGTGAAACAAGCCCCTCTGCCATACTGAAATACACACATTTCCATAGAGTTGGGCTATACCAAAATTATTGAGTGCTTATGGCAATGCACTTTCGTATCCAGCCATGCACCAACGTGTGCATGAGAGTATGGTGATGCCTCCCTTCGTCAGGGTTGTTTGTTTGTCATATATCTCGTATGTACACGGTAACGGCGGTAATGCAGCATGCAGGCTGGATACGAAAGTAAATTAGCCCCCGATTATTGAAATTATTGTCGTGAAATAGGCCCTGCCACCAAGTAAAATACCTGTTTTCCATAGCAAAGGGGCTTGCATCACGAGAATCATAACATTTTTAATTATAGCTATGTTACACCAAAAAATTTTTTTTTTCAAATGTGGTCAAATTATATATCAAATTAAAGCTCTTGATGAGAGGAATACAATGGTGAAAAAATCAATGAAATTGAACATTGCATTGTTGAGTTATGGCTTGCCAAATAAGCTAATTTCTAGTACTCGNTTAAAGGACAAATAATTGATTGGAAAATAAAATAAGCATTCAATATCATTTATCGTATATATCTTGAATGATTTTACTACTTCTATTAACCCAATTCTTTCAAAACAGACATGTACTGTAAGGTAACATTCATTCACATTTATTTCACTACTGAGTCGTAAGAGAGTTTACTAGTCAATGTACTGTACAAGTAGAATGAACATTCCTAAGAAAGCATTATATTTTCATACCAACTATTTCAGCATCTTGTTGCCTTTTCTTCAGTTTCTTTTTCTTCTTCATCCCTGGAGTAAGACTAGATCCTCTATTGGTATCCATGGTAATGATTGTAGCTTCGTCTTCTGCTAAAATAACAAAGCAAATAGTTCACACTACATTGTAAACATGCCACCATTTTGTAATTTTGTATGGAGGTTCATAGGTCCCATGATACATTGCTTTGTACAGCACGTTAAACATGGCACCTGTAGACCTCCAGACAAAATGGTGGCATGTTTATATGGAAGTTGGGTCTATTTGGGGCTGAAATAGGGGCTAAAATTTAGAATATTATTAACAAAAATCATGTCGACAGAATCCAAAGCTATGCAAACAAACCGAGATATTCTTCATTTGAGTGTTGCTTCAACTGACTCGGGCACTTCACACTTCAGTCTACGCCACAATTACTTGCAAGCATGATTAAACACGTACCTTTTCATTTTCACCTTTGAACCCCCCCCCCCCCCCAACTCCTAGAAAATCCATGTGTTTAGTCATAGCATGGGGCTGGTACTGGTAGCACGAGTTAACAGAAATATTGTCGTGAAACAAGCCCCTCTGACATACTGAAATACACACATTTCCATGTACACGGTAACAGCGGCAGTGCAGCACGCAGGCTGGATATGAAAGTAAATTAGCCCCGATTATTGGAATTATTGCCGTGAAATAGGCCCTGCCACCAAGTAAAATACCCGTTTTCTATAGCAAAGGGGCTTGCATCACGAGAATCATAACATTTTTAATTAGCTTGAACGGGGAGTCTGTTCTCCATCGTCACTTGATAAGTTGATTTTGACGAGAGAAGTATTGACTATTGGCGCTAATACACTTTGGTATATTCCAGCCTAAGTTAGGGTATATGTTATAGGGTTTAGGGTTAGGGTTAGGGTTAGGGTTAGAGTTAGGGTTAGGTTTAGGGTTAGGATTAGGGTTAGGCTTAGAATTAGGGTTAAAAACTTAAGTTTTGGCTGGATATTGAAAGTGCATTAGGCTATTAGCGCCTAAGTATTTGATTCGTCCATCAGGGGAAACAGATACCGTGGATCAAACTACACTGGTTTGGGGCTTATATCACATGTATACCATTGGCTATCCTAACAGATTGTACTTTTCAGTGGGGATGTTGGCTAAATTGTATGTTTCCACTCACCCGTCAGCTCGTCTTGATTGACTCACTCACACAAAATAATAACACACAAATAAATTGACACATGGGACTACATCTGAGATTTTCAGGGAAAAACAAAGCTATTAATTACACAAATACGATTTTAGATACAATTTTATTATTCTTAACGCTTCACTCATACTAATTCTCACTCATTCCTTCAATATTACAAAGTCGTGTTTGTCCAAAAGAGACTCGAATAGGAAAAAACTTACTCATTCAAAGCCGGATTGCAGGTTACACGTGTGTGTGAATGTGAAACTGCAAGTAAATGAATGGAGGAAGATGGAAGCTTCCATTAGATTTGTAGGGGGGGGGGTAATTTTTAGTTAAGTAGATTTTCATGTCTTTCTGAAATTATTGTCACATTTCTAAAACTAGAGAGTAGTTACACCGACGTCGTAAGGTGAAATTTTAACATTAAATCAATAGAAGTCCAATTACGTTTACATCAGCATGTTAACCATTCTTTTTTGGATTTAGTTTAATCCAAACCACATGTGAATAAAAAATTGATCAATCTAGAAGTCAAGAAGATGGCTGTACTGTAGTTTGCACCAATTTCTGTAAAAAGTCAAGATAATTGTCAGATCGTGACAGCAAAGGTAATTGGTTGAGAATACTTGAATGTTATTTTGTCTTGAAAAGTGTAGAATGTGGAATTGAATTTATTTTTCTATGACGTAAATTATTCTAAAGTGATTTAGTTTTGTACCCAAACAAGACGAACGTGAGACAGTCTGTGTGCAATGACATGTGCAAATGGGGTTGCAAATGCCTGTGGCTGTGGTGTGGAGGCGCGGGCCGAGGGCCAGGGTCGAGGCTTGACCTGGGCACTCGGCAGCTCTGCCGAGCCTCTCCCGATCTCGTCTTCTCTGGCCTCGGATGATTGTGTGCATGAGCCTTCCCATGGGTCCTAGGGTCCTCCGTCTTATCTATGCATCACCACTGACTTCAGCTGTGATATAAACTGTTCTCCCCTTCTCCTACTGTATAATACAAACATTACCCCCAATAAACAAGCGCATTCTTTTCAAATTTCATGTGCCACTCAGTCATAGTCATAGAACGTCTCTTGCCCAAAACGCGTTCATTGTCACAGGTCCAAAGAGATGGAATTCGTTCCCTGATGATGATATCAAACAAAGTTGCTCATTGCATATATTTAAGAAGAAATTAAAGTCATATCTTCTACTGCATTAATTTATCCTCTTCTGTTTTCAATCGATGTAAGCCTACTTAATCTTTCAACGTTGTTTTTTTAACTATGTTTTATTATTATAAATACATATATTTTTAGATGTTATAATTTGTCTTATAGCGTCTCGTTTTGAATACTCATTATAAATATTGTTATACATTTATTCACCTTTTGGACAATTTTTGAGGTACATTTAAATTTCCATCTTAACTAGGTGGACCAACACCCTACATTGTACAAGCTGTGCTTTTTAGTTGGTCCTCCTTCCCTTTTGATTTTGTGAAATCAAATCTTTCATTCTACTATAGATGTAGAATTCTATGGCCCGTATTCTGATGTCAGGTTTATGCACTTATCAATTGTAAGACGCACCCCTCGACCCCCGGGAATGGTGCGTCACTTGTCAGATGTGAGTCGGATTTTCCTATACCATGACGCACCTGTGTGTCTCGACTATGACGGACCTTTTCTTACAATGACTGTGCCTGGACGAAAAAATATGACGCACCAGTTCAAGATTTTGACTGACCATTGTGACGCACCCCGTCATGGTAAAGCTCCGCGCGCAGGTGGCACGCTATGCATCGGCGCGGCGCTAGTATAGTATTGCATGCATTGTTGACAACGACATGCATGAAAGCTAGCTGAAGACACAAACACACGCTATCATCCTGCACGCTATTGAGGCCGAGCTCAAGATTATTAAACTATTGACGCGGTGACGTGAGTATTGCGCGGACAGACCCGTTTGTAAACATGGCGAGGCATTATGACGCACCCATGTAAAATGACCGACTATGACGCACCCCATTATCCATACTGTGACTGACCAAATGCTTCCATGACCATACCCTGCATCATTCATTTGTTGGTAAATTACCCAACCATGACGCACCTTTCCCGGGGGTCGAGGGGTGCGTCTTACAATTGATAGGTGCATTAACTTTAACTAGGGTTTAAATCTGTGGTTTAAGTATGGGTAGCCCAAAGTGCCAAAACTTTATTTAAACTGTATAATTCTTATGTTAACTGCTCTCCTTTCCCATGCTTTAATAATGTAGAAAACTATTAAAGTTTTTATTCCAAGACAGTTTTTAATACTATGGGTGCCAAATGTGCTGGTAAATTAATCACCAACTGTTTTATAGATTCAAGCCTCAAAATGTTGGCTTTCCATACTTAAACCACAGATTTAAACTCTAGTTTAAGTTAAACCTGACATCAGAATATGGGCCTATGTGTTTTACTTTGTGATTTGTAATCTACATGTCTATAAATTTGTAATTATCTGTATAGAAATTTGTAAATATTGTGAATATTGTAAATATTGAAAGTGGAAAATAAAATAAATTCAAATTCAAATTCAAATAACTCCCTACCACATCTGCGACTTCCTGAACCTCGCAGTTCTCCTGATCAGGAGGAAACCAACAAAAGAAGAAGAAGAAGAAGAAGGTTGGGAGCCCCATCTGGCGGATCCACTTGGGGTTCAAACATGAGCATGCGTGCACCATGGGGGGGGGGGCTTTTTAGGCACCAGATTTGAGGTGGAAAAAAGTGCCAAATTTGCTGAAAGGGGCGGCGAATTTCGTAAACTAGAATAAAGCGCTGTTTTTTGCCTGGGCACCAACAGTCGAGCCCCAGCCAGGCCCAGGTTCTCAACTCTCAAAATCCTGGGTGCGTGCGTGAACCGGGTGAAGAGGGTTGTTTGTTGAAAATGCATTATCATAAGGGAGCAAAACGACGATATTTTTAATATATTTATTGTATATAAAATTATAATTGTCTATAATTTATAAATCTATCAAATTTTGTTTTTCATAGAACCATAGTTTTAAGCAATATTTCAAAAGTTAAATAAAAGAATATATATCCAACTCGATGAATTCTTTTAAAAAATGCTTAAATCAGACTCTGAGCATAAAAAGCAAGAAAAATATTGCACGGAGAGTTGACAACCTTTGTCAGTCTGAAAGTACAGATGAGTTCAGATTTTGAAATAAATGACTAGTAGTTTAGTATTGTTACTCTAATTCTAAAAAAGTAAAAGAGAGAAACAAACAAGCAATGTGTACTCAAAGAATACATACTCTTTATCATGCTCTGCCTGCACACTCCGATAGCCAAATAGTCTATGCCTGCAGACTAAATCTGAGTCATCGACATGCCATGTCACATGACCCAAAGTTGCCAATTTGCAAAAAATAGTTCCCTTTTTATATTTATCAAAGATCCATAACTTTCCTATCTATTGTCAGATTTCGCTATTTTGGTGATCTGTTGTCTGATTTTTGCGCTGTCAATCAACGCAAGATATTTTTGTTAGCGTGGATTCCTCGAAATCCCTTGAATGTAGCATTGAGCGTTGAATGGCAGCCTTGCCGGCTATACATAGAATGCTGAGAAACACTTTGTATTGAGCGCTATATAAATGTTGTGTATTGTATTATTAGATACCTGATCACCTGTTATATGAACATTTAATTAAAGCAGAATTAATCATATTAATGTGCTGTGAGTGGATGGAGAAAATGCATCTATGAATATACATGTAGGTAAAATTTGAGCAGATTCAGGCAAAATTCTGCTTAATACGCTGTACAATCAGTCACTCTCCGTCTGGCAGACCTGCCAAGCGTATCCCACAAGTATTCAATGGCAACATCAACTTTGTATAACCCTTTTTAGAGTTGGCCATTGCTCGGGCCATAAGGAGATTTGATGAGCAGGTATATTAGAGTTTTTCAATCAACCCATTCCCCACTCCCCCTCCTATCTGTCCCATAGGTTTACATATCACACAAACCAATAATATTGAGTTCATCAATATTTATAGCTTGGACAGCTTTCAAAACACATTTTAGACATTACTTAAAAACAGCAAGTCCTACTGGGAAAAAATCAAACCAACACAAGCCGTTTAAAGGAATTCAAACTGTCGTTAAAGAACTATTAAAGTATTTTGCAACAATTCACTTTTGACTTTGCATTATAATCTGCTGTACTGATTATTCCGTGATTGCATATCACTGTTAAGAGGATTAATATTTTTTTAATTACACTACTTTCAACTTTCATAGATCAGTGAAAAAAAAGTTATCCCCCCTCAAACCTGAGTTGCGTTACTTTTTTTGAGGGGTTTAGTGTTCTTCAATTTTTGAGGGTTCATTTGAATTGGGGAATGATTCATCTAGTAAATTGCATCACAATTTTCTGTGATTTTATATTTTGATGAGGGGTTTTGATCAACTTTCATCTGACATTGATTTCATGTTCTCATGTAGCTTATTTGGAATTTTAGTGAGGGATTTTCTTCAGTATTCGTCTTTGACATTCAAAGCTAACAGGTAAATGTAGTGCTTTTTGACAAATTTCACAAGAAAAAACTATTATTGGTTCAAATTGTATCCCTAAAAATTATTTTGTGAAAACGACCAATTAGCGATTGTGTTCTTCCCCAGATCGGCCAGGTGAACAGATTTTTTAAGCGGATTTTCGAATGGGGGAAATTTGAAGTGGGCAGTGACGAGAACCATGACATCAACTTACAAAAGATGTTTTGTTTAGTAACTTTTTCACATAAAACTATACAGTAGAGTGTTGACAATTTTTTCCTCAATATCTAAAACTGCTAATCAAATGTGAATTGTTAATATCATTCATTACAAATAAACCAGCCTATCTGTATAGTGTTGATTGCAGTGTATATATTCATGGTATTGTAGCTGTAGCATGGTTAATCTCAGAAGACCTGTGCTTAGACTTACATGTACATGTAATTTATTCTGGATACAGAAAAAGGTAATTTCTTGTGCAAACACACATCCAATATGAATGCTAAAGTAGAAACAGTATCGTTCATTTGGATGCAGCCCTATTCCTGCACTGAGAATCAAAAGTATTGATTAGATGATGTGTACATACCTGAAACGGATTATAAAACCTGTGCTTCCTATTGATTCATTTTGGAATAATGAAGTATCATTTTTTCGTGCAAACATGGCCCACTCTGCATGCAAATGTCAACAGCAACGGTTTCTTTCAATTAGATTCTGCTGAGCACCCACACTTAAATCAACAAAACTTAAATGTAGAATGATAATTTAATAATGATAATGATAGGTCCATTTATATAGCACAATCAATATACTCTACTGCACTTGATACTAGGTACCATATTATTACCGTGGCTATAACTGCCGAGCAAGCCAGTTAGCGCTTATAAATTCATTTTACCCATTTTTCATCTGGGTTGAGTGCAGCACAGTGTGGATGAATTTCTTGCTGAAGGAAATTAATGGCATGGGTAGGACTCGATATTGAAGTAACGTTTTTACAGTGAAAATTATAATTAAATTTGTTGTGCAAACAGTACCCAATTTGCAAGCATAAGTGGGTTATAGAAACATATTCTGGCGCAGCTCTTCTGCCGCACTGAAATAACAAAAAATGTGTATTACATGATTTTTTTACAGGATTTTTACCTGAGAAGAATGATAAATGGATATGGAAATAATGTTTATTGACAATTGTAATACATTTTTGTGCAAACATTACCCAAGTTGAATGCGAATGTTGAAACAGTATCGTTCACTTGGGTGTAGCCCTACCCCGCACTGAAAATTAAAAGTGTTGAAGACATGATGTGTACCTGAGATGAGATGCTGTATTTTCATTAAAAGCTTACACATATAAAGATATTGAAATAACATTTTTACAGTGAAAATTATTTTAAAAAATTTGTGCAAACACTACCCAATTTGAATACAAATATGGAAACAGTATCGTTCATTTGGATGCAGCCCTACCCTAGCACTAAAATCAAAAGTATTTATTACATGACGTGTACCTGAGATGCTTTATTTTTATTACAAGCTTACATGGGTATAGAATGATATTGAAACAACTTTTTCACAGTGAAAATTATGATAATTTTTTTTGTGCAAACGCTACCCAATTTGAATGCAAATATCAAAACAGTATCGTTCATTTGACCGCAGCCCTACCCCGTACTAAAAATCAGAAGTGTTGATTACATGATTTGTCTAAGATGGAATACATGTATTTTAATTGCAAGATTACTTTTTCACTCTACTTGAAAATTATGATAATTTTTTTTGTGCAAACAGTACCCAATTTGAATACAAATATGGAAACGGTATCATTCATTTGAATGCAGCCCTACCCCCGCACTAAAATCAAAAGTGTTGATTACATGTGTACCTGAGCTTCATGCACCATGCCATATGACTCATCATTAGACAGTGATGAGTGATGATCTTTAATGTATGAGATTTGACTCATGGAGTTGTGCAACGATCTGAAGCTTGCTTGTTGTCTTGGGAGTCAGTATCGAGTGTCCTGACAACTGAGCGGTGTGTGCTTGTATGGATTTTAGCCTCCAGTTGCATTGGATTGTGTGGTCAATTTTATATTTTGTCAGTTTGACTTCTGCTGATGCTGATACTGTGACTGTGAGTTTGTATTCTATGATTGTATTTGATACTCTACTTTGTTCTAGTGAATGAAAGACTTCTTAACATTATTCTATGTATTTGTTTGTTTTTGTTTATTTTGTTTTT